>CM055123.1:359003033-359205533 GCA_029206835.1 Rana muscosa
ATTATTGTTCCTCCATAGATAACAAAGGACACACTCAATCTAAACGCTTAATAGCTAGGAACAGACCATGCTCAGGGGTGTAGTCCTTTCATAGTGACCAGTAGAGAATGCTGGGACTTGTAGTACCAATTGTTGAGAATTGACCGTCCACAGCTGGGAATTTTGCATGCTGGGACTTGTAGTCCCTTCGTATTGGAGAACAAGGCATATAGTCCCTTCACACCTGGGAACAAGGCATGCTGGGATTTGTAGTCCCCTGACACCTGGGAACAAGGCTTGCTGGGACTTGTGGTCCTTCCACACCTGGGGAAAAAGCTCAATGGGACTTGTGGTCCCTCCACACCTGGGAAAAAGGCTCAATGGGACTTGCGGTCCCTCCACACCTGGAAACAAGGCATGCTCAGACATGTGGTCCCTCCACACCTGGGAACAAGTCTCAATGGGAATTGTGGCCCCTCCACACCTGGGGACAAGGCATGTTGGGACATGTGGTCCCTCCACACCTGGGAACAAGACTCAATGGGGACTTGTGGTCCCTCCACACCTGGCAAAAAAGCTCAATGGGGACTTGTTGTCTCTCCACACCTGGAAACAAGGTATGCTGGGACATGTGGTCCCTCCACACCTGGCAAAAAAGATTATTGGGACTTGTGGTCCCTCCACACCTGGCAAGAAAGCTCAATGGCACTTGCGGTCCTTCCATGCCTGGGAACAAGGCATGCTTGGACATGTGATCCCTCCACACCTGGGAACAAGGCATGCTGGTACTTGTGGTCCCTCCACACCTGGGAACAAGGCATGCTGGTACTTGTGGTCCCTCCACACCTGGGAACAAGGCATGCTGGTACTTGTGGTCCTTCCACACCTGGGAACAAGGCTTGCTGGCACTTGCGGTCCTTCCACGCCTGGGAACAAGGCATGCTGGTACTTGTGGTCCCTCCACACCTGGGAACAAGGCATGCTTGGACATGTGATCCCTCCACACCTGGGAACAAGGCATGCTGGTACTTGTGGTCCCTCCACACCTGGGAACAAGGCATGCTGGTACTTGTGGTCCTTCCACACCTGGGAACAAGGCTTGCTGGCACTTGCGGTCCTTCCACGCCTGGGAACAAGGCACGCTTGGACATGTGATCCCTCCACACCTGGGAACAAGGTATGCTGGTACTTGTGGTCCCTCCACACCTGGGAACAAGGCATGCTGGTACTTGTGGTCCCTCCACACCTGGGAACAAGGCATGCTGGCACTTGCGGCCCACTGAGCATTTCGGGAATTATTGTTCCTCCATAGATAACAAAGGACACACTCAATCTAAACGCTTAATAGCTAGGAACAGACCATGCTCAGGGGTGTAGTCCTTTCATAGTGACCAGTAGAGAATGCTGGGACTTGTAGTACCAATTGTTGAGAATTGACCGTCCACAGCTGGGAATTTTGCATGCTGGGACTTGTAGTCCCTTCGTATTGGAGAACAAGGCATATAGTCCCTTCACACCTGGGAACAAGGCATGCTGGGATTTGTAGTCCCGACACCTGGGAACAAGGCTTGCTGGGACTTGTGGTCCTTCCACACCTGGGGAAAAAGCTCAATGGGACTTGTGGTCCCTCCACACCTGGGAAAAAGGCTCAATGGGACTTGCGGTCCCTCCACACCTGGAAACAAGGCATGCTCAGACATGTGGTCCCTCCACACCTGGGAACAAGTCTCAATGGGAATTGTGGCCCCTCCACACCTGGGGACAAGGCATGTTGGGACATGTGGTCCCTCCACACCTGGGAACAAGACTCAATGGGGACTTGTGGTCCCTCCACACCTGGCAAAAAAGCTCAATGGGGACTTGTTGTCTCTCCACACCTGGAAACAAGGTATGCTGGGACATGTGGTCCCTCCACACCTGGCAAAAAAGATTATTGGTACTTGTGGTCCCTCCACACCTGGGAACAAGGCATGCTGGTACTTGTGGTCCCTTCACACCTGGGAACAAGGCATGCTGGTACTTGTGGTCCCTCCACACCTGGGAACAAGGCATGCTGGTACTTGTGGTCCCTCCACACCTGGGAACAAGGCATGCTGGTACTTGTGGTCCTTCCACACCTGGGAACAAGGCTTGCTGGCACTTGCGGTCCTTCCACGCCTGGGAACAAGGCATGCTTGGACATGTGATCCCTCCACACCTGGGAACAAGGCATGCTGGTACTTGTGGTCCCTCCACACCTGGGAACAAGGCATGCTGGTACTTGTGGTCCTTCCACGCCTGGGAACAAGGCATGCTTGGACATGTGATCCCTCCACACCTGGGAACAAGGTATGCTGGTACTTGTGGTCCCTCCACACCTGGGAACAAGGCATGCTGGTACTTGTGGTCCCTCCACACCTGGGAACAAGGCTTGCTGGCACTTGCGGTCCTTCCACGCCTGGGAACAAGGCATGCTTGGACATGTGATCCCTCCACACCTGGGAACAAGGCATGCTGGTACTTGTGGTCCCTCCACACCTGGGAACAAGGCATGCTTGGACATGTGATCCCTCCACACCTGGGAACAAGGCATGCTGGTACTTGTGGTCCCTCCACACCTGGGAACAAGGCTTGCTGGCACTTGCGGTCCTTCCACGCCTGGGAACAAGGCATGCTTGGACATGTGATCCCTCCACACCTGGGAACAAGGCATGCTGGGACATGTGGTCCCTCCACACCTGGGAACAAGGCATGCTGGGACATGTGGTCCCTCCACACCTGGGAACAAGGCATGCTGGGACATGTGGTCCCTCCACACCTGGGAACAAGGCATGCTGGTACTTGTGGTCCTTCCACACCTGGGAACAAGGCATGCTGGGACATGTGGTCCCTCCACACCTGGGAACAAGGCATGCTGGTACTTGTGGTCCTTCCACACCTGGGAACAAGGCATGCTGGTACTTGTGGTCCTTCCACACCTGGGAACAAGGCATGCTGGTACTTGTGGTCCTTCCACACCTGGGAACAAGGCATGCTGGGACATGTGGTCCCTCCACACCTGGGAACAAGGCATGCTGGTACTTGTGGTCCTTCCACACCTGGGAACAAGGCATGCTGGTACTTGTGGTCCTTCCACGCCTGGGAACAAGGCATGCTTGGACATGTGATCCCTCCACACCTGGGAACAAGGCTTGCTGGCACTTGTGGTCCCTCCACACCTGGGAACAAGGCATGCTTGGACATGTGATCCCTCCACACCTGGGAACAAGGCATGCTGGTACTTGTGGTCCCTCCACACCTGGGAACAAGGCATGCTTGGACATGTGATCCCTCCACACCTGGGAACAAGGCTTGCTGGCACTTGCGGTCCTTCCACGCCTGGGAACAAGGCATGCTGGGACATGTGGTCCCTCCACACCTGGGAACAAGGCATGCTGGGACATGTGGTCCCTCCACACCTGGGAACAAGGCTTGCTGGGACATGTGGTCCCTCCACACCTGGGAACAAGGCTTGCTGGGACATGTGGTCCCTCCACACCTGGGGGAAAAAGCTCTATGGGACTTGTGGTCCCTCCACACCTGGGAACAAGGCTCAGTGAGACTTGTGGTCCTCCCACACCTGGGTCCACAGCTTGTTGGGATTTGTAGTTCCTCCACAGTTGAGAACAAGGCCGCATGTAGTCACTCCAGACTTGAGAACATATCATGCTGGAACTGTATTCCCCTCACAGCTGTGCTCGCAGTCTCCTATGACATGTAGAGTACAGGAAAACATTCTAAAGCCGCCTCCTCAAGAAACTGACTTCTTACAACTTCCATGACTTCCTAAGGCTGTCAGCGGCTAATACGTATTCTACGACCCCAGCAGAATGTTATTTAGTAATAAAGTTTCTTCAAACGAATCCAAAGTTCATCCAAACTACAAATCCCGAAATCCATACAAGCGCTGAGCCAGCGCTGCGCGTGCGCACAATCTCGCCACCTTTACCCGCGGACCAATGACAAGCTAGAAAGAAGCAGACGTGGGCGGGGTTTGAATCACGCTGTGTGTGGACGGAGCTATCGGGCACGCGCAAGCTGGCAGGTACCAGGCTACGCATGCGCATTCCTGCCCGGTTATCCTCGCCAGGGGGTGCGTACGCCGGAGTGACGTCAAAGCGCTAACCCGGAGGGGGAGCTCCGCGCCTGCGCAGTGCCGCACAGTGGAGAGCGGACTGGCTGACGGACGGATGCCGGGAGGGCCGGAGCCGCAGGTCCGCCCGAACCGGGCACCAGGGGCCGAGGGGGCGGCCGGGGAAGAAGAGGTTGTGACGGGGGGTTCCTCCCGCAGGAGGAAGGCAGAGTGTCCGCGGAGGAGGAGAAGCCGCCGGGAAATGCCTGGGGAGGAGGAGGAGCTAGGCCTTGGGGGAAGGCCCAGGTGAATGACGTTACGAAATGGGGGCGGGGTCTGGGGGGGCTGAAGCTGTGGTGGGCTGAGATGAGGGTGGGCGTGACATTACTAACTGGGAAGGGGGAAGAGGGGAGAAAAAGTTGGAGTGGGCGTGGCAGTAAGTTTATTTACATAGTGGGCGGAGTCGAATTACTAATTAGCAAGTGGGAGTGGCTATGCCTGTCAGTGTCAGCTGTGTCTTACTGCTTAATAGATGAGGTGTGGCCTTCTTCCCATCTTGGGCCTTTGATAATAGGGGGCACCTTGTGCCTGTGATTACCTCTCATTTATGTGTGAATCATAACACCAGACATTGTCTGACCTGATAGAAATACCTGACCTCTCCTTCTGAAAATGCTTCTTATCTGGCTGATGTGCCCACAGCAACATGGACCCAAAACAAGTGATGGCAGAGACCCTAATCTACTTCTATGTCAGTGCCTAGTATTGAATCCACTGATGGTGCCACCACCCGGGCACCTGGTGGATCCAATACTTTCAGCCCGGATGGATCCAACATCCGCGCCCATGATAGTTCCATCGCCTATGCCTCTGATGGATCCACCTTCTGTACCTCTAAAGGGTCCACCAGCCTCTGCCTCTGATGGATCCACCGCTCATGTCTCTGATTAATCTAACACCCGCACCCATGATGGCTCCTAAGCCTATGGATGGATGGATCCATTGCTTGTGCCCCTGATGGATCCACTACCCACACCCCTGATGGATCCACTGCTTGTGTCCCTAATGGATCCATAACCCTTGCCAATGATGTCCCTGATGGATCCACCATCCCGTGTGCCTGATGGATCCAACGCCCCTGATCGATCCACCTCCTGTACCCTTAATGGATCCACCACTTGTGTCTCTGATGGATCCAACACATCTGATGGTCCCACCGCCCATGCCCCTGGTGGTCCCACCGCCCATGCCCCTGGTGGTCCCACCGCCCATGCCCCTGGTGGTCCCACCGCCCATGCCCCTGATGGTCCCACCGCCCATGCCCCTGATGGTCCCGCCGCCCATGCCCCTGGTGCTTCCGCCGCCCATGCCCCTGGTGGTTCCGCCGACCATGCCTCTGATGGATTAAATCCCAGCATATCTGATGGATCTACCACCTGGGCCTCTGAGCATTTCAGGCATGTTGGCTGTCCATCGCCCTTGCTGTGCATTGTGGTTCCATCTGTCGGCAGCTGCGTCATCACTGCGTTGCTGCAGAACTGTATTGACCTAGCAGCTGGTGGGTGCTAAGCAGCATTGTAACCGGATACTCATGCATCTGATGCTATAGCTGGTGTAGCTCAGCAAAAGGTCAGAGGTTGAAGTCGCTTCCCGATGAACAATTAAATATTATTACTCCTCTTTGACATGGGGACTGTTGGCCTTCACACTGGTCGCTACTGTGTCCTGACATAGCGCTTCCTGGAGGAATCACACTGTGACGTATTTGAAACTAACAGTGTTCTGCCTGAGAAGAGGTAGATATTAGGGCTCATGCACATAGGTCTAAAATATGCTGCAGTAAAGTGGTAGCAAACTCTCATGCTTAAATTGTACCTATGGGTAATTTTATAATATAACTTACCTGTAGTTACTGTGATATATCTCCTAAACTTCATTTAAGAGATATTCACATCGGCACTAACTGATGATGTCACTTCTCAGTGACACTCTGTATTCAGGGCACACTGAGTATGCCGTGATTGCAGAGCGCCATATCGCAATGATGATTCCCGTTCATATGCCTGGGAATGACATCATCAGGGCATGGCCATTAAAATGGCAAAAGAGTGCAAATCCGGAAGGAAAACCAGGCAAGGATGGAACTGCCAGCAGCGGTGACAGCACAGCTCTGAAGGGCTCCATTTTGAAGGAAAGTCTGGAAACTAGCACATTATGGCATACCACTGCAGGGGCTCATTTTGTAAAAAAAAAAATGCAGTAAAGTTTACTACCGCTAAAAGATTTTACAGATTTCAATAGAACTATATTTTATTATATGTACCCAGGCATACAGGTATGCACAGCTCTGTAATTTGTGATTAGCTGTGCGGTAGACAAATTTGAAAAATCTGTGTCCACGGTCCTGCATATGCACCATATCTAATGCTGTACACATGTAAAATGTTTGTGCGTCAGCATTTAGCACAAATGTATGGTATTAGTCCTGAATGCCCCCCCTGCATCCTAGCAACCATGGACACTAGGAGGTAGCAGTGGCCTGCATCCTAACAGCCAAGGACACTAGGAGGTAGCAGTGGCCTGCATCCTAGCAGCCAAGGACACTAGGAGGTAGCAGTGGCCTGCATCCTAGCAGCCAAGGACACTAGGAGGTAGCAGTGGCCTGCATGCTAGCAGCCAAGGACACTAGGAGGTAGCAGTGGCCTGCATCCTAGCAGCCAAGGACACTAGGCGGTAGCAGTGGCCTGCATCCTAGCAGCCAAGGACACTAGGCGGTAGCAGTGGCCTGCATCCTAGCAGCCAAGGACACTAGGAGGTAGCAGTGGCCTGCATCCTAGCAGCCAAGGACACTAGGAGGTAGCAGTGGCCTGCATCCTAGCAGCCAAGGACACTAGGAGGTAGCAGTGGCCTGCATCCTAGCAGCCAAGGACACTAGGGGGTAGCAGTGGCCTGCATCCTAGCAGCCAAGGACACTAGGGGGTAGCAGTGGCCTGCATCCTAGCAGCCAAGGACACTAGGGGGTAGCAGTGGCCTGCATCCTAGCAGCCAAGGACACTAGGGGGTAGCAGTGGCCTGCATCCGAGCAGCCAAGGACACTAGGGGGTAGCAGTGGCCTGCATTCTAGCAACCAAGGACACTAGGGGGTAGCAGTGGCCTGCATTCTAGCAACCAAGGACACTAGGGGGTAGCAGTGGCCTGCATCCTAGCAGCCAAGGACACTAGGAGGTAGCAGTGGCCTGCAGCGAAGGACACTAGGAGGTAGCAGTGGCCTGCATCCTAGCAGCCAAGGACACTAGGAGGTAGCAGTGGCCTGCATCCTAGCAGCCAAGGACACTAGGAGGTAGCAGTGGCCTGCATCCTAGCAGCCAAGGACACTAGGAGGTAGCAGTGGCCTGCATCCTAGCAGCCAAGGACACTAGGGGGTAGCAGTGGCCTGCATCCTAGCAGCCAAGGACACTAGGCGGTAGCAGTGGCCTGCATTCTAGCAGCCAAGGACACTAGGCGGTAGCAGTGGCCTGCATTCTAGCAGCCAAGGACACTAGGCGGTAGCAGTGGCCTGCATTCTAGCAGCCAAGGACACTAGGCGGTAGCAGTGGCCTGCATTCTAGCAGCCAAGGACACTAGGCGGTAGCAGTGGCCTGCATCCTAGAAACCAAAGATACTAGGAGGGAGGTGTAGCCTGCATCCTAGAAACCAATTACACTAGGCAGTATGAATTGCTTGCATTCTAGCAACCAAGGACACTAGGAAGTAGGCATGGTCTGCATCCTAGCAACTAAGAACACTGGGAGGTAGGTGTGTCCTGCATCCTAGCAACCAGAGGTACTAGGAGGTAGGAGTGGCCTGCATCCTAGCAACCAATGACCCTAGGAGGGAGGTGTGGCCTGCATCGTAGCATCCAAGAACATTAGGAGGTAGGAGTAACCTGATATGCTCCGTATGTATGTAACAATAGTTCAAATGTTGCGTGTACAGTGTAAGGACAAGCTGCCAGCAAGATCATATGTAAAATCATACACCTGTGTGCATGAGTCCCAATCCTAACCCTCTTTGTTTACAGGGTCCCTTTGCCAGGATTATGTTATACAATCTACAGGGTCCCTTTAAGGCAACCAGCAGCTTCCTGAAGGTTGTCTGAACTGCTTAGCCGAAACTTGCACCTGTTAAAGCACAACTAAACCCATCAGTATGATTTCCCTCTTGTTAAGACGCCATGCATTAAACCTTCTTCTGGGTGTGTCATGAAGATGTGATCTTTACCTCCTTGGTATTGGCAGATTTGACAGGTGCAGTCGGTTGTGTCACATTCCTTTATGCATGACAACAGTTAGGAAATGTAAAAGGGAATAGAGCCAGAGATTTAGGAATTTCGGAACTGAATATTTAATCCAGTTTAAAGACTTGGTAAGTGTTTGTACAGTTAGCATAAGAGCCAGGCACCTAGCATTTTGAGGCAGGGGTCCACAGTACCTTGTATTTCTCTCAAGACAGGTTCACGTTAAAGGTTTGTTTAAAGCTGATTTTCTCTTACCGTCCATGGACTGACACAGCATCTTCAATCTTGACAAAGTGGGTTATGTTCCTGCTCATAGGAGGAAGACTAGGCATAATGTTAGATGTTTTAACATACATTCCATTACCAGAGCTGAACAGCCCTGCCCAGGGGGCGGTCCCTCCGGACATAACCCTCCTACCTGCAGCCAGCAGCCTCAGTTTTTTTTTTCCTGCCTAGCAGAAGAGAGGACGTGGCTCTCTTCGAAGCCAGTCTCTTGAAGAAATATATTTTTATTCTTTTTGTATGGCCTCTACTGCTGACTAGGAACGACACGATTCTCCTCAGTTTCCTCACAGTTCAACAAGGCCGGGTGTATGTGTGCGATGCCAATATGGACGCTGCCCCCTTAATTTCTAGGGCCTCCGTGTCTGCGGTGGTATTGCGTTGCCTTATATGGTTGAAACGCTGGTCTGCTGACCTGGCCTCTAAGAAGCTCCTGACGGATTTACCTTTTAAGGGCGGGAGACTATTTGGTGCTTCCCTGGATGACGTTTTTGAAAATGTCACGGGAGGTAACAGCACCCTTCCTCCTCAGCCTACTAAGGGGAAGGAGCCACGCCGTAAACCGGGCCCTTCTTTTTCCACACAGAAGAGGTTTTTTCGTCAGTGGGAGTCCATGGGAAAATTCTCCCAGTCTGACAAGCGTGCGGCTGGTGGACAGAAGCGTCCCTGGGTGCGTAAGCCAAACAAGCCGGTGAACAAGCCCGCCACCGCATGAAGTCTTACCCCCGCCCGACTCTGGGGTGGGGAGACGACTTTGCAGGTTCACGGATCGGTGGACCTCCCGGATCTCCGACCGGTGGGTATAGTGGTAAGTATCCCCGCCTGTCACACGGGAGACCGGGGTTCGATTCCCCGATGGGGAGCCAGCCGAGCGGTCCTAACCGGGTTGGTGAGTCCCCTGGGTAACCCCCCAAAGTCAGTGCAGCCGGAGGGTGGACTTTTCTCCTTATATTGACAAAGTCTTAGAGGGTGCCATTTTATCATGGAGTCAGTGTCACCTGCTTCCCCCTTCATGTCAGAGGCTACTGCACCTGCGGTCCCTATGGACCAGTTGTCGGCAGTCCTGGAATCATTTGTTGCCAGGATGGAAGCGGCGTGCGAACGCAAGGGGGCTAAAAAGCACCCTCTCCCCCCACCATCTCCAGGGGAGTGCTCTGATTCAGATATGGGCCTTGCTGAGGCACATGACCCTAGTTCCAGAAATTTTGGATATGTTTGACCAGGACATTCCTTGTGAGGAAAATTCCTTATCTGGGTCAGTACATGACAGGAAGCTTGTTAGTGAACTCATTGATGCTGTGAGGGACACTCTCAAGCTGGATGCTAAGGAACCTCCGGTGGAGGCAGTCTCCTTCGGTTCATTTAGAGCTAATCTTTCTAAAAAGGTTTTTCCCTATACACCTTTCCTTGACAGATTCATAGACCAGGTATGGGAAAAACCGCAGAAGACCTTTGAGGAGAGCCTGATTAAAAAAATGTGCCTCTCCTCCAGTTGTTGACCCCCCCCAGTCGCCCGATTGAATAAAGAGACGACCCTCCCGGTTGAGGGGACTCCTGCCTTCAAGGACCCTACTGATAGGAGGTCGGAAGTGGTGAGCAAGGCCATGTTCACCATGCTGGGATCCGCGCTACGTCCTATTGTAGCGGCAACCCTGGTGTCTAGGGCTGCAACTAACGATTATTTTCATTAGTTATTGTTTCGATTAATCGGTTAATAACCTTCTTTTGCTGCGATTTGCATTTAAAAAATAATAATTTTTGCCCTATTTGTTGTTAGGCAGATAAAAAAACACAAATTGCTGCAAAAACGCATTACATGCTTTCCTGCAGCTTCTCCATTGAAGTCTGTTCAACCAAAAAAACTAAATGGCACCGTTTTGCGTTAAAAAAAGTCCTTGCCCTTTCCAAATACGCAGCAGCCGAAAAAATCTTGGATGCGAACGTGTCCCATAGGAAACCATGTAAATGAACTGTAGTGTGTTTCTGCAAAAAGCACAAAAAACAGAGGTGTGACCCAGGCCTGAGATGTTTAGTAACATAATGGGGTTAAAAAAAACTAAAATTTGTACAAAAAGAGCAAATAGCTACTGTAAGGGATTCATTTTTTACTGTGGGACAGTGAAAGTAATATTTACAGTAGCGATTTGCTCTTTTTGTACTATAAAGGGCTAATTTTAGTTATTTTTTTTAACCCCATTATGTTACTGGCCGATTAATCGATTATGAAAATGGTAATCGATTAATTTCATAATCGATTAGTTGTCGATTAATCGATTAGTTGTTTTGGCCCTACTGGTGTCTCAGACACTCACGGAATGGGCAAAGATTTTGCATCAGACTGTACAGGAGCATAATCTTCCTCCGCATTGCATCGCACTGTCTGACCAACTGGTTTCTTTCCCTCAAATCTCTCTCTCCTTGCAGCGCGTCGGGTTGCCCTATTGGGGGCAGTGCAGGACTTGCTGAGTTGCGGGGTAATTTTGCCACTACCATCAAAGGAGAGGTTTCAGGGATTTTATTTAAATCTTTTTGTGGTCCCAAAGAAGGACGGAGTCCGTCCGGTTCTGGACCTCAAGGCCCTGAATGCCTTTGAAGGTTCGAAAATTCCGCATGGAATCCATTTGCTCGATGATTGCTGCGCTCCACCCAAGGGATTTTCTGGCGTCCTTGGATATCAAGGATGCCTACTTGCATGTCCCAATCTGCGCGGGTCACCAGAAGTTTCTGCGCTTCGCGATAGGCGAAGACCACGATCGGTTTGTGGCTCTTTCCTTCGGTTTAGCGTCAGCACCGCGGGTTTTCACCAAGGTGCTTGCCCCGATTTTAGCTTTGCTGAGACAGCGAGGCATTGCTATCGTGGGCTATCTGGACGATCTTATTCTGAGAGCAGACTCTGGCTCAGAATTAGAGGAAAATGTGTTGATAGCCAGTCAGGCCCTCCGAGAATTCGGTTGGCTGCTGAACATTCAGAAGTCGGTCCTGGTTCCGACTCAGCGTCTGGAGTACCTAAACTCCTGGACTCTTCGGAGGCGAGGGTCTTTCTACCCTTGGAAAAATTACTGACTCTTCAATCTGTGGTACGAGTGCTGATGTCCCGCAAATGGTCGTCGCTCTGTTTTTGCATGAGGGTCCTGGGACTCATATTGGCTTCCTTCGAGGCTGTGCCGTATGCCCAATTCCACACCCGAACCTTAAAAAAGGAGATCCTGTCTTGCTGGGACAAGTCGCAATTATCACTGGATCGTCAGATCCAGGTGAGTCACCTGGTCAGGGCGTCCCGTAAAATCCTTTTCTCTGACGTCCATGGACTGACACAGCACCCACCCCTCCTTTCTTTGAGTTTGTACTGCTTTGATACGAACTGAGGCTGCAGGTAGGAGAGTTATGTCCGGAGGGACCGCCGGGCGGAGCTGTTCAGCTCTGGTAATGGAATGTATGTTAAAACATCTAACATTCTGCCTAGTCTTCTCCTATGAGCAGGAACATAACCCACTTTGTCAAGATTGAAGATGCTGTGTCAGTCCATGGACGTCAGAGAAAAGGATTTTACGGTGAGTACAAAAAATCCTATTTTTTATTTATATATATATATATATATATATATATATATATATATATAATTTATAATATAGTTGTGTATAGGATGGTATAGTGTTAGAACTCCTGTGATATTTTTTCTGCTATGTCCCTGCTTGGTAGATTCACCCTTTCTATTTTTCGTGGCCATTGTTACAGGAACTGTAGGTGAGGGCAATTTTGAGAATAGAACCAGAATAGAGGGCTATCTTTCAGTGGTGGACACCAGTTACGGTGACAGATGTCTAAAGCTAGGTTCACAATTGTGTGTCTGCATTTTGATGCACTTTCATGACTATGGGGCCAAAAAAGCACTATGTTGCATCAAAATAAGCACTTGCGCCTTTTCCACAGTTGCATAGAAGCTTGTTGCATAGTTGTAAACAACGGCCATAGACAATAATAGGATTCCTTCTATCGTGCGTTTTTCGTGTGACAGCCAAAGATGACAAATTGCCCGGGTGTGAACAGGGACTTAGAAGATTCCCCTTACTTCGGAGGACTTTCCTCCCACTTCTTGCTGTGTCTAAAGGATGAGAAGTGAAGAAGAACCCCCCCAGTGGTATGCGGGATGCAAAAAAAAAAAAAAAAACCCTGAGTGTTTTAACTATTCCTGATTCGATCCAAAAGAAACAAAAACGTTTTAGCTATAGATATACTCTATACAGATGCTATTTATGTTTAGCTACAATTTATATAATATATATATATAATGTTTTTTTTTTGCTATGGATATAGTGGGGAAGGGCTGGAACCTCAGGTTTTTCTTGTTGGTGGTTTGCCCGAATTTCCTAGGTTACCCTAATACTTATGTTTCAGTGACCACTGTCAGGTTCCCTCTTGCTTTCTGAGATTAGGTTTCCCTTAAGGGTGTCCCAGGCAGCAAAAAATTCCTGACAGGGGTTCTAACCCTTACCCTGTACATCTAAAACTGAAAAAAAAGTTTTGTCTGAAGTTCCTCTTCAAAGCAGGGTGTTCCCATGAAAAAATCTCTAATGCCTTGTACACGCGATAGGAATTTCCGATGGAAAAAGTCAGATGGACTTTTTCCATCGGAAATTCCTTCCGTGTGTGTGTGCCTCATCGGAGAAATTCCGATGAATTCCATCAGAGTTTAAATATAGAACCTGTTCTATTTTTCTCCGATGGAATTCTGTTGTGAGTTTGGTTGGACAAAGGTCCGATCGTGTGTACGGGGCATTAGGCCTGCAGTAGTAATCAATAAGGGCTTTGCTAAGATGGTTGGTGTCCAAAGTGATTTGATTTAATACTAAATTTACCCTTGACCTGTTCATCTTTATCAACAATATCTAGTATTAGGAGAGTTCTGAGCTAATTTAGTGAGCAGAAACAAGTAAAACTCATAAGTGGACAGGAACATAGTGGGAAATAATGGCAGAAAGATCTCACTGTTGGAGTATCAAGAAAGTATAACTGTAATGTTATGGTGAGGTGGGCTAAAGGGAACTAAAAACCCTTCCACTGAATATCAAATCAGATATAGATTTTAAACCTGCTTTTCCCTATAGGTTTCCAAATTGGCCCCTAACCCCAATAACCGTTTACCTGACCCTAGTCTCAGAACCCCAACAGCTGCTGCCTCATTTTCTGCTAGGTCTGTTAGTGATGGTGAAGGATTGGATGTGTATAGATTAGGTGAGGCAGGCAATAAGATCACCCTGCCTCTATACATTCAGGTTTGGTCCATCACTGAGACTAACAGAAGAAGTAGTGGGTCAACTAACCTGGGACTCTGGGGGTCCTGCTCCAGGACAGAGGTAAGCATTGGGAGGTCTGGTGAACCACTTTTGTAATTACATCTTCAGGGGGACTAGCTGACCCTAAAGTATAACTAATGATAGAATTTTTTTTTAGAGTGGAGAAGGGATTAAAACACCTGACAGTTTTTTTTTTGTCTTACTGTTCTCTATATGTGAAAATATATCCTAAATGTTGGGTTGTCTTCAGAACCAAAATAAAGGGGGAAGTTCTGATGACCTTGGTGACAACCAGTGATTCTCTTACTTTGGAGGGATTTCCTGTTTTTGCTATGACAGGAATTGAAGGGAAATGTCCCCCTAGTTCTATCCAATAAATGTTTACCTGACCCTTGTCCGAGTCCTAACAGCTGCGGTCTGACTTCCTGATCAGTCTGTTAGTGATGGTGAAGGACTGGATTTTTATAGATTAGGTGAGGCAGGCAATGTGATCACTGTGCCCCTATTCAAGCAGGTTTAGTCCATCACTGAGACTCATGGAGGAAGTAGTGGGTCAACAGTTGCTGGGACTCTGGGGTCCAGGTCAGAGGTAAGCATGAGGGGGGGGTCAGAAAACTACTTTTGTAATGGCACCCGCAGGCGAACTAGCTAACCTTAAAGCATAAGTAAATGCAGAACTTTTTAGTTTAGTTATAGATAGTGGAGAGGGATTAGAACACCTGTCAAATTTTTAATGTCCTACTGTGCTCTATCTGTCCAGCTTACCGATATCACCCAGATTGAAAGAAAATCCAAAATTTTGGGTTATCTTTGATGAATAGGAATAGAGGGGGAAGTTCTGATGACTTTGGTGAGAACCAGAAATTCCCTCACTTTTTAAAGGATTTCTTCTCACTTCCTGTTTTGGCTTTGGGACAGGAATTTAAGGAAAATCTCCCCAATGTGAGACAAATAGCAGAAAAAATATATAACCCTCCAAAATGAAAAAATGTATAGGTATTTTTCTGGGGTCTGATTGTTGAAACGCTAACTTTTTTGCTGTTCCAAGACTGCTTCAAGTATTCCACACTTCTGGGTGTATGGAATACCTACTTCCGCCATCGGTCACATTGGTTTCTTCTACTGGCTCATGTGTCACTACAAAATATACGAGCTGGTCTATTCGTTTACATAGGAACGGCCTTTGTATATTGTAGACACAATATATAGTACAATTGTTGGCAGCTGCATCCGCCATGTTACCAGATGGATTTGTCTATCTGTATTGTTTTAAATCCAAGAAAAACGAGATATATATATATCTATAAAACATACATACATACATACATACGTAGCGCCCTCCTCACTCCCCTCTTTTTCTTCAGCTCGTCTGTCTCTTGTCTAGGGATACCTCCAGAGGGGAAGGGAGCGGGGACACCACGCCTGGCCTTCACCACAGGTGTCAGTGAGGTGTAAGCAAAGTTCTTTTACCTTCGGGTCAGTGTTGTGCACCTGGAGCCTCCACCGAGAGTTACCTTGAACAATTTCTGTCAGGAAATGAGCCCCACACCATTAAAGTTCAACACTCCTTTAGTCTTCTCGAATTAACACAATCAGTTGAACTCCCTTGTAGAAACAGAACAGAAAAGGAGATGTGGATGCGAGTAGGCCCAGACACAATGTGTTCTCCACTTTCCTCCCTAAAAGTGGGCTGCGGTCTCCGAGCGGGGGGGATTTCCTTCCAGGCGGTCTCCGATGAGAGGCTCACCCGTCACCGGCAATATGCTGCACCAGGTCTTCGAGTGAGGAGCTCCCCCCGGTCCATTACGCCTTACGGATTCGGGTACCCAATCCCTGGGTACCCTAGGACCTCCGTCCCTCGCGGAACTCAGTGTTGGGCACTGAGCTCCAGACCTCCATCCGAGTACCTCACCCCAGGCTAAAGGTGCCTGGGATGGAACACGACCTCCGGCTGTCCTCTAAGCCTAGGCCCGCCTAGAGGACCGACACGAACCACCGCCCGCAGGCTGAAGGTGCCTGGGACTCGACCCCATGACAAAGATGGCCGGCCTCTTTATACCCTCTCCCAGCAAGCATGGCGGGTTCTCCGCCCCACCATACCATTGCAGAGGAAGGACAAAAAGGAGGCACGGCACACAGCAATGATTCAACCCCAGCCCAGGGCGACAGCGCCACCTGCTGGGCTGCAGGGAATTACACATCACTGATGTCTCTGCCAAGTTCAAATTACACCCGGGAAAGTACATACCCGCTACACATACATACATACAAGAGCTGGTGGGAGGAGCAATTGCGTGTGGCGGGAAAAACATGCGACCAGCAGAATATTTTCAGAAGCGAAGAGGTGGCATTTCAACTACTTTTTTACTGTTTGCTATGCCATCTGTATTTGCGGACGATACTAAGCTAAGCATGGCGATAACTTCTCCGCAGGATGTGGAAACCTTGCAAAAAGATCTGAACAAATTAATGGCAAATGAGGTTTAATGTAGAAAAATGTAAAATAATGCATTTGGGGGGCAAAAATATGAATGCAATCTATACACTGGGGGGAGAACCTCTGGGAGAATCTAGGATGGAAAAGGACCTGGGGGTCCTAGTAGATGACAGGCGCAGCAATGGCATGCAATGCCAAGCTGCTGCTAACAAAGCAAACAAAATATTTGCATGCAATAAAGAGGGGATTAACTCCAGAGATAAAGCGATAATTCTCCCGCTCTATAAGACTCTGGTCCAGTTCTGGGCACTGGACCATACTGGAAATGGAGTGAATACAATGAAGGGCAACAAAGCTAATAAAGGGTCTGGAGGACATTACTCATGAAGAAAGGTTGCGAGCACTGAATTTATTCTCTTTGGAGAAGAGACGCTTGAGAGGGGATATGATTTCAATTTACAAATACCATACTGGTGACCCCACAATAGGGATAAAACTTTTTTGCGGAAGTGAGTTTAATAAGACACGTGGCCACTCATTAAAATTAGAAGAAAAGAGGTTTAACCTTAAATTATGTAGAGGGTTCTTTACTGTAAGAGCAGCAAGGATGTGGAATTCCCTTCCACAGGCGGTGGTATTAGCGGGGGGCATCGATGGTTTCAAAAAAATATTAGAGAAGCACCTGAACGACCACAACATACAGGGATATACAAGGTAATACTGACATATAATCACACACATAGGATGGACTAGTGTCTTTTTTTCAACCTCATTTACTATGTAAGGTAATTTCTTTTGTTCTTTTAGTACACCTCATGATTTATTTATTTTTAATTGTAATTTTTATTGGGTTTTAAAGAACAGACAAGATATTGTTACATTATGCACAATACACAGATATCGAACACAGAATGATATCAGAGAGAGAAAAATAAAAATAAAAGTAGGAGTAATTAGTCAAGTAATGCCCATAAGTACAGAGCACAGGAGTGCTCTGTACACCAGATCAAAGATATATAAACAACAATTTATAGGTTTACAATAGGGATTAATAACCAAAATGTAATCGTAAGCGTCAAGGACAAGGGTACCTATGAAGTATATATGTTAGGCAGCAAAAAATATGAAGCTAGTACCTATCAAGGCGTAACAGGTGGTGCGAGGGTCCCATGTTCCGATCCATCCCAAGGTTCCCACACTTTATCAAATTGGGGAATTATATCATGCACAGAGGCCGTTAGGTATTCCATCCTCCGAATCTCAGCCACCAGATGAAGAAACCTAGGCCATGGAGGAGGCGTATTAGATAGCCAACATAATGGGATAAGCCTTTTGGCAGCTACTAAAATGTAGGAGATAAGCCTATTTACCCTCTTGGGTATACCCGAGAAGGGGAGGCCCAGTAAGTAATTTAAGGGATCGAGTGGAAGGGACACACCCACCACCCTCTGTATCAGTAGCCTCACATCATGCCAAAAGGGTTGGATCATAGAACACTGCCAAAAAATATGAAATAGGGAACCCGTGTCAGTCCCGCATCGCCAGCAGCGCGGCGAGACTGAGGGATCATATTTGTGAATTATATCAGGTGTTTTATACCAAAACATAAGAATCTTAATGGACGTCTCCCTTTGGGACACACATTGAGAGGATTTGAATGTAGAGGACCATATCCTGTCCCACACCTGGACCGCAATAGGTCTATCCAACAAAAGAGACCATCTTTTCATGTAGTGGTGAGTCGTCTCAGTCAGTGGCGTAGACTCATGAAGAATACGGTGTATAGAAGAAATTAAATGTAGTTGGTATGGACCCTGAGCGCATATGTATTCAAAGGTAGTTGGTTTGTCAAGACACCTCATGATTTTTATATGTATGGGGTAAGCTGTTTATACGGAACCTGTGCTTGCATTCCTTAACCGCTAGCAGGGCTGAAAAGCATGTATCTGGAGGTTGCCCCTGTGTTCATGGAAATGTCTTTGCAGGGATCCGGAAACCCAGGGTCTGCTAGTCAAATTCTTGCCTATCACCTTTTTTCTGCATGGCACTATTAGTCCCTCGGTGTGGTGTGCAACCTTGCTTACCAATAGTGGAAGGGGAAGGGTTAAAAATCTGTCTTCAGAGGTTCAAAATTGAGATCTACATAAGCAAGCACCCCAAATTTCAGAGCTTCTGGGCTGCTCAAGATTTCTTAAGGTGACTAATTTTGAGTCCTGGGAGCAGTTTACCCGTTGGAGAGCATATTTAATCTGAATTTCCACTCTGCAATTGTTATAAATGTGCAGCCTCAGTGGTCAGGGATAGCTGTTTATCCCATTATTTATTTATATTCACTCCTTCTAAAGGTAGCATTGCGGCTCTGAAAATCAGCTGTAAGTGCTCACAGAGGGTGTCCTACCTCCTGCCTCAACTTAATGTGAATAACAGGTAAGCTCTCTGTAAGCTTCCATAGGATGGGAAGCATTTAGAGAACTACTGAAAAACAAAGGCTCAGCAAAAATTAGCATGCTTTGCCATGACGGTTTCATGAATAGTCTTTCTGCAACAGCAGCAGGCCTGCAAAGTGTCTCGTATTGGCACTGGATTAGGACAGCTGTCTTTCAGAGCTAAAGTGCCTCCCTTAGAGGGAAAGAAAACAGATGAATAATAAGACCAATAGCTATACCTGACCAGTAAGAATAAATATGAATTCCAGGAATTCAACCACTTTGTTAAAAGTGAAGGCACACTATAAGTTAAGTCCAAGGAGCTGCATGACACCCCCTGGGCTTATCTAAAAAAATGTTTTATATCTGACAGGCTTATTGTTTTGCCAGGAATTACAGTTCAGGGCTGTGAGAGAGGAGAGAGGCACACAGAGCTGCTATGCCTTTCCCTCCTCTCTGCTGTCCATTCAGAGAAGCCTTTGTATTTTGTGAATGTGTTTACCTAATACAAAGGCTTCTGTGAATGGGCAGGAGGAGGGGAGGGGCGGACATAGCGGCTGCAGCAACTCTCCTACTCAAGATGCAAAACTCAGAAGGATCAGCGTTGGTCTTCTGGAGGTACTATAAAGTGGTCAAATTTAAATAATAGAGCTAAGCCTAGGAGGTGTCACACACCTCGTTGGACTGAACTCATAGTGTGCCTTAATTTTTTACAAAGTAGCCGAATTCCTGGAATTCAGCTTTATATTGTTTTAACAACTTGAAGCAAACATAGTCTTGTAAAACCTTTTACACTTGGGTTTTCCTTGATGGTAGTCACTAGATAGCACTAAATACATAAGTGTCAGATGTGTATTGTACTCTTCATTGCTCAAGTGGAGCCTTCCTTTACTAGGACATGGGGAGAATAAGCGTGCCCTATCCACACCTTCATGTGACAGAACTCACTCCCTGACCTAATACTAGGTGCTTTTAGTTGGGGGTATGTTTAGAGTGTGTATGTAAAGGCTTATTTGTTTGTTGGTTTCAGATAGGAAAGGGGAAGGGTTAGCCAATTTGTCAACTTTTACTGCCAAAATTTCACCTCGCCCGTCGCCAGAGCAAGAGGTGGGGGTAAATCATCCAATGAGAACAAATGTTCTAGCGATGCTTTGGGAAAACTTCCTCTAGGAAGTGAAGAAAAATCTCTCCAGTGGAACACAGCAAAAAATACCTTCATGGGTATTTTTGGGTATGGGTACATTTGGGTATGGGTACATTCACTACCAAAAAACATAGAAGACTTGCAGCAGGGTGCGTCACCGTTTTGGGTCCAAATTTTTGGCTGAATTCGGACCTGAAATGAAGACAAAGATGCACAGGACTCTTCTGCAGTGTGCTCCCCGGCCGCCCCGGAGATGTGTAAACCGGATCCATTGAGAACCAGTCACACTCTCCCATCATGCGAAGAAACCCTCATCCAATTCACAATAGTGTGAACCCGGCCCTAATCTTGGTGTCCATTGTGTATTTACTTCAGATCACTGTAGTAATCCTGCATGAAACAACTCCTGTGTTTTGTTTCTGTGCAGAGGTCTCCAGCATCCGATCAGTGATCAGCGCTGATCAGTGTGTTCTGGTGAGGGCAGGGACAGTCCCGCTGTCGGAATACAATAGCACAGCGGAGGAGATCGCCGCAACCAACATCGCTTATGTTGGTATGGCGATCTCTCCGTTCTTTTTCGTTCAGCCTGCTGGGTTGAAAAAAGACTGAGTGTACCTAGCTTCACAATCCAGCCAAAAGTTTGATTAGACATGGAGACTCCTGTTTGTCTAGAGCAGGTAGTGGGCTGGTCTGCACTGTGCTTCTAGCATTTAGCAAAGCATTGTGGGATATTAATTAACTTGATTCATTTACCTTTGCAGCTACCTGGAGGAAGAGATCCTGGCTAATAAAGGTAGGTGTGTTTGATCAGCGTTTTAATGTGCAGCTGTGACTCCAATGGCAATGAATGCACTGTAAAGCAGCAGAAACCCTGCTTGTTTGTTCCCACCTGTTAAAGAATGTACACTTGGCTGAACTACTTAAAGCACCGCTTCACTTAACTCTGCTAAAAATAGGTCTGACAGATCAGTCTCGTATAGCTACCCTCAAGACTTGCACGCTGCCTGATTACATTGCATTTAAAGTTACATGTTGCGTGGTGGAACAACACTTGTATTTTGTTTCAAGTTTGTGCTAATTGACAATTTTTTTTAGGTAATTTCAAGTAGATCTGTAGTCAAGAAAACTTCAATAAAAAAGTGAGAAAAACGGCTAAAATAGTTTCCTTTAAAAACGCTTTGTGACGAAGCTAAAACAAATCTTAACATTTTGAACAGTTTTGCAGCTTTGACATGCGTTCGTAAAACTGTACATTTCATCGCAACAAATTGTGTATCCAGGTGGATTATACCAGGTTGTGTTTTTTTTTTTCCAGAACAATTTGCGCTTTCTTTTGGTGGTAAATAGTAATCGATATCTCCCTTATTTGTTTTTATCAAAAGAAAACTGCCACAAAATAGTAAAAAAAAAAAGATAATTTAACCACTTAACAACCGGCCCATAGCCGAATGACGGCTACAGAGCAGTTTGTTAACTCTGGGAGGGCGTACTTTGACGTCCTCCAAGAATCGCGCCCCCTGGGGCCCGCACACGTGAGGGACCCGGCGCATCATGGTAAATGGCCGCTGATAGCAGCTGTTTACCACATGATCGCTCTGTCAAATGACAGAGCGATCACTTGTAAACAAACCGGCATCATGTCATGACGCCGGTTCCTCTCTCCCCTCTCTGTACCGATCGGTACAGTGTGAGAGGAGAGGGGGAGAGAGCAGATGGCAGCAGCGCTATAGGCTGGATATGTAGTGCCCACAGCGCTGCTCTGTGACAATTGCAGTCACAGATCCAGCCATCCATGCAAGCCATCCCTGCATACCCAGTCCTCTGCGATACCCTGCCATACTCTGCGATACCCTGCCATGCTCTGCAAAACCCTGCCATGCTCTGCAATACCCTGCCATACTCCTGCAATACCCAGCCATGCTCGGCCATACTCGGCTGTACTCGGCCTCTGTATCTGGCCAGGCTGTTGAAGTCTCACACATGTGGTATCGCCGTACTCGGGAGTAGGAGAATATATTTTGGGGTGTAATTTTTTGTATGTACATGCTATGTGTTAGAAATATTGTATAAATGGACAACTTTGGGCTAAAAAAAAAAAGCGCTTTAACCATTTCCCGCCCGCCGGCCGTCATGTGACGTCCTTGACTTTGTGTGGGGATATCTGAATGATGCCTGCAGCTACAGGCATCATTCAGATATCGGCTTTTTCAGCCGGCGATTCCCTCGTTCTTACGGTTCTGATCGTTCTTACGGGAGGCGAGAGGGGACGTCCCGCCACCCTCCGGTGCTTCTACCGACTCACCGCTACGATCGAAGCCAGGATATTTTTTTTATTTTTTTTATTTCAGGCTTCCCAGCTTAGAGGTGAGATGTGGGGTCTTATTGACCCCATATCTCACTGTAAAGAGGACCTGTCATGCCATATTCCTATTACCAGGGATGTTTACATTCCTTGTAATAGGAATAAAAGTGATCAAAAAATTTATTTTGGGGAAAAAAGTGTCAAACTAAAATAAAGTAAAATGAACAATACATTTTTTTTTTTTTTTTTAAAGCGCCCCTGTCCCCGTGTACTTGCATGCAGAAACTAACGCATACGTAAGTCCCATCCACATATGAAAACGGTGTTCAAACCACACATGTGAGGTATCGCTGCGAACGTTAAGAGCAAGAGCAATAATTTTGGCCCTAGACCTCCTCTGTAACTCAAAACATGTAACCAGTAAAACATTTTAAAGCGTCGCCTATGGGGATTTTTAAGTAGCGAAGTTTGGCACCATTCCACGAGCGTGTGCAATTTTGAATTGTGACATGTTGGGTATGTATTTACTCGCTGTAGCTTCATCTTTCACATTATGCAAAAACATTGGGCTAACCTTACTGTTTTGTTTTTTTAAAAGCACAAAACTGTTTTTTTTCCCCAAAAAAAACGCGTTAGAAAAATTGCTGCGCAAATTCTGTGCGAGATAAAAAGTTGCAACGACCGCCATTGTATTCTCTAGGGTCTCTGCTAAAAAAACATATATAATGTTTTGGGGTTCTATGTAATTTTCTAGCAAATAAATGATGATTTTTACATGTAGGAGAGAAATGTCAGAATTGGCCTGGGTGCTCCAGAACGCCTGAAGGTGCTCCCTGCATGTTGGGCCTCTGTATGTGGCCACGCTGTGTAAAAGTCTCACACATGTGGTATCGCCACACTCGGGAGTGATAGCTGAATGTGTTTTGGGGTGTAATTTGTGGTATGCATATGCTGTGTGTGAGAAATAACCTGCTAATATGACAATTTTGTGAAAAAATATAAATAAATCTTGATTTTGAAAAGAATTGTGGGAAAAAATGACAACTTCAAAAAACTCACCATGCCTCTTTCTAAGTACCTTGGAATGCCTTCTTTCCAAAAAGGGGTCATTTGGGGGGTATTTTTCTGGCATGTTATGGCCCGTACACACGATTCGAATATCGTACGAAAAATGTCGTCCGAGGAAGAATCGTACGATAATCGGATCGTCAGTACAGAGCTTCCGAGAGCCGATCATGACAGTTCATCCAATATTATTTTATCGGACATGCACGAAAATATTCCTCGTACGATACCAGATCATACGATTTTCGTTTAGTCAGTACAGTTGTCGTCCGAAAATACAACACAAATACATTACAACACATGACATCACTTCCGATTTTTTTTTTTTTTTTTTTTTTTTTTCTATCGTACGAGAATTTTCGTGACTTTAGTAATCTATTCAATTACTACTTGTGACTAGTAAACGACAAAAGTCGGACGATCTGTCGTCCAATTTTAGGATCGTGTGTGTACGGGCCATTAGGGTCTCAAGAAATGAGATAGGCCGTCAGTACTTCAGGTGTTTTCAATTTTCAGATATTGGCACCATAGCTTGTAGACTCTATAACTTTCACAAAGACCAAATAATATACACCAATTTGTACTTATTTGTACTTATTTTTACCAAAGATATATGTAGCAGTATTAATTTTGGGCAAAATTTATGAAGAAAAATTACTACTGTATATACTCGAGTATAAGCTGACCCGAGTATAAGCTGAGGCCCTAATTTTACCACAAAAAACTGGGAAAACTTATTGACTCAAGTATAAGCCGAGGGTAAAAATGCAGCAGCTACTGTAAGCAGAAAAGAGGGTCAACAATGCCCATTTGCAGCTTCACTGTGCCTATTCTCACTGTGCCCATATCCACACTGTGCCCATATCCACACTGTGCCCATATCCACACTGTGCCCATATCCACACTGTGCCCATATCCACACTGTGCCCATATCCACACTGTGCCCATTACCTCACTGTGCCCATTATCCACACTCACCTTCTGCTTGCTACAGCGAAGGAAAGGTCACCTCCCATGTCCATCGCGCTGCGGGTGTCCATTTTTTAAAATTTGCGGCTTCCTCCTGGTCCTGTGCGGTTCCGTGATAGGCGATTGACACTGTTCAGTGTTCCGCCTATCACGGCCATCTTCTCATCCTTGGACTTTCCCAGCAGACACTGTGTTTAGTGATCCGCCAATCACGGACGTTCTTTCATCCTCGAACAAGAGGAGAAGGTCCGTGATTGGCGGATCACTAATCACTGTAAATCGCATATCACGGAACCGCACGGGACCAGGAGGGAGCGCAAATTTTAAAAAATGGACGCCCAAGGTACACTGACTCAAGTATAAGCCGAGGGGGGGACTTTCAGCCCAAAAAAAGGGCTGAAAATCTCGGCTTATACTCGAGTATATACGGTAATTTGCTCAATTTTATAACAGGAACAAATAATTTTTTTTTTTTTTTTTTTTACAGAATTTTCAGTCCTTTTTTCTTTTATAGCGCAAAAAATAAAAAACCCAACGGTGATTAAATACCACCAAAAGAAAGCTCTATTTGTGTTAAAAAAAATGACAAAAATTTCATATGGGTACAGTGTTGTATGACTGAGTAATTGTCATTCAAAATGTGAGAGCACCGAAAGCTGAAAATTGGTCTGGTTATTAAGGGGGTTTAAGCGCCCAGTGGTCAAGTGGTTAAAAAAAATGTAGCTGTATATTTCTTGCAGTTACCATAAACTACCACCAAAATAAATTCTCATGCTCCTGACCATCACAGCAATATCATATATGATGTTTGTTCCCATAATAGGGCCCAGAAACAATAATGCACGTTTACCTTTCTTTATCGTATCGTAAAGTAGAGCTATAGGCAAAACTTTTTTTAAAATTTTGGATAGAGTAAAGGAAAGTTATAACTCAAGTCCTGTTTTTTTTTCCATCTGTGTCCCATTGTGGAGATTTCCCTTCACTTCCTGTCCCATAGCCAAACAGGAAGCGAGAGGAAATCACTGCAAATTAAGGGAATTTTTTAAGGGACCCCCAGGTCTCCAGAACTAGTGTCTCCATTAGAAGATTTCCTCTCTTACTTTTCTGGGGACAACCCAAAATGTGGGATTTTCTTTTACTTTAATTTTCAATGATAGTAGTAACCAGGAGAAATAGAGAGGCTGAATCTCCTTAACAGGGACACTGACAGCAATAAAAACTGACAGGTGTTCTAATCTCTCTTCACTCTATCCAAAACTAAAAAAAAAAGTTTTGCCTTTCGTTATACTTTAAACACACTGATAATAATTTTTAAAATGTTTTTTTAATCGTACCTAAAATACACTGACCTTTGACTCAGACAATGACTTTTGAACCTAACTTTTCCTAGATTGTTGGCTCTAACAATCAGAGCCCTCTGATTTCTCCTGTATTGAATTGTATTGTAACTGTACTGTCTGCCATCATGTTGTAAAGCGGTGCGCAAACAGTTGGCGCTATATAAATCCTGTATAATAATAACCTTGACCCAAACCCTGAAATAGTTCAAACCCTGATCTAGCTATTTTATCTTTATTTTATTTTTTGTTAAGTAATTCTCCTCTAGCAAGGAGAAAAAGATAATTTCATTTTCTCCACTTAATAGGACAAAAAACCCCCCCCCAGGGACATGCAGTGGCCGATCACTGTGATAGCCATTCAAAGTCCATCACAGCGATCAGGTGATCTGGAACTGGGCCTGGTGTTAGTACGAGACCCATGGCTCTCAGTGAGAGCCCGGTCTCTATGCTGGAAGCAAGCTGCGCAGCGTGCTCTTAGCACAAACACCGGTACACATAATGTATATGCAGCCCCACGGATAAAGACCCACTTCCATGAGGCCGCATATATGTTTACTATTGGTGGGAAGGGGTTAAACAGCTGACTGGCCACATAGGGCAATTCTAGGATTTTCTTGCAAACAGCAGCTAGGAGTTGCCTCTTTTTTTTTTTTTTTACATATGACAGCGTGGTTACAAGGGGTGGGGCCTACTGGTTTGGTTGTGTAGCTTTGAGTTGCATATTGCTTGCAAATTTGTGAACAGTCTGCTAATATTTGTAATAATATACTTTACAGGTTTTAATGACATGAAACACCCACAGTGAGCCTTGCAGCCAGAGTAAAAGTGATGCAGTGTCCTATTTATTCATGCGAATTGTAAATAATAAATTCTATTATTTAGGCTTAAATAGTAATTTACAATTCTGATGCCCCTCCGTGACAGCGCTGGGACCTGGTGACTGGGCACTCAGTGCTGCACAGTGACAAGGCAGGTGAGTGGCAGATGCATCTCCATACACAAGTACCAGGATTTTTAGTGGCAGTAACAAAGTATAGCGCCTCATTTCTTTGTATTTATTCCCCCATACAAGTCAATAACAAATACCAAACTGAACTAAAGCTGGCTATACACTAGTAGATTTTTAAAGTGGAGTTTCCACCAAAAATAAAAAATAGCATTATTGTGCATATAATAGCCTAAAAAATGTTTTTTTATTTTTTTTTACTAACCTGGAAGTACCTGTTGCTATGCGGTCCCACGAAATCTGCCTTGTGAATCACCTCGGATTCTGACATCAGCTCCCTATTGCTCCTGGGAAATGTGTGTCATCATTTCCCAGGATGCAGTGCGCTTCCCCTATGGCTAGAATCACTCGTCAATACAATCCAGGAAGTAAATGCTTGTGGGCTTCACATGCCCACAAGCAAAATGAAAACTTCAGCAAAGACTTTTTTAAAGTCTCTTTATGCAGTAACTCGGCAGATCGGCGGCTGTTTTTAAAATAGTAAGTAATCTTATATGTACCACTGTATTGAATGCTGAAATAACATGCTCTTAAAAAATGAAAAATGTGATTGGAACCCCACTTTAATATGAAATGATGCAGTGTCAGTGAATATAATAAAAACGTTCAAAAATAAATTAACAGCGTTCAATGTGCCAAGTGTGAAAGTCTCTCTCAACTTAAAGTATATATATATATATATATATATATATATATATATATATATATATATATATATATATATATATATATATATATATTCAAATAAAATAGATCTTCCCCCATCCAGCAGATCCTTATTCCAAATGCACACTCACCAGACCATGAGCTGTAACAGGTACAGCCAGTGGCGGCCGGTGCTCTAATCACGTGCTTCAAAAAAAACCAAAAAAAAAAATGAATTGAAATCAACGTGCCCGGCGACCTGCATGTAGATTAGGGGCTAGGTGCATGTATTAGGGGGGTAGCCGCCACTGGGTACAGTGGACACAACATGTTTCATGGGCACTTCTCCGAAGGTGTATGCATTTCCACTCTGGATTCACTCCGCTTGGGTAACAGCAAAGGGCAACACCCACTGGAACAGATAGAGCTCACCAAGGAGCCAACATAAGCCAGTATTGTGTAGTAGTTTAAATAAAGTTTTATTGTGGAACAGAACCAGTCATCCAGCTAAAACAATGTGACACCAAAAAAAACGTAAAAGCTCACTAAGAAAGCTGTTGACGACCTAGAATCGGCATGATGTCAGCACTGAGGCTCTGTCCCAACTAGTTTAGTCCAAATGGACATTCTTGTACAAAGGCGTGATGTCAGCACTAAAACTCTATCCTGGCTAATTACGTCCAAACGGACATTCTCTCCCTTAGGAATGTCTGCTTGGACGAAACTAGTCGGGCCACAGTCTCAGTGCTGATGTCACTCCGAATTTTTTAGCCTCCTCACGCCCGCGCTATAGCCAAAAGACAGCTACAGCATGGGCCTAAATTGCCGGGAGGGTGTCCATGTACGTCGTCCCATGCATGAGCTGCCTGCGTGCCCCCTGTTGGGTGTGCTCGGCGCGCTCTGAGATCAGCGAGTCAATGAGACTTGGCTGATCACAGATCGGAGTAAGGGGCCGATCTCGGTGCATCAGTGTCGCCTCGTCAGTGTCGCCTCGTCAGTGTCGCCTCGTCAGTGTCGCCTCGTCTGTGCAGCCTCGTCTGTGCAGCCTCGTCTGTGCAGCCTCGTCTGTGCAGCCTCGTCTGTGCAGCCTCGTCTGTGCAGCTTCGTCTGTGCAGCCTCGTCTGTGCAGCTTCGTCTGTGCAGCCTCGTCTGTGCAGCCTCGTCTGTGCAGCCTCGTCATTGCAGCCTCGTCAGCACCGGTCATTGAAGGAGAAAAATTACCTGTTTGCAAAATTGTATAACAAACTTTGAAAGTGTTTTTTTTTTTTTTTTTTTTTTTACATTTTCATTCTTTTTTTTTTGTTTTTTTAGCAAAAGAAAAAACCCCCAGCAGTGATTAAATACCACCAAAAGAAGCTCTATTTGTGTGAAAAAAATGTAGTCTGGGTACAGTGTTGCACGACCGTGCAATTGTCATTCAAAAAGTGACAGCGCTGAAAGCTAAAAATTGGCCTGGGCAGGAAGGGGGTTTAAGTGCTCAGTAAGCAAGTGGTTAAATTATTGCACTATCACTGGCTTTATATTGGTTCTTTGGTGAGCTCTATCTGTTCCAGTGGCAGTTAGGGGAGTGATTCCAGAGTGGAAGTGCATACACCTGGGAAGGATCTTTGCCCAAGATACATGTTTGCGCTGTACCTGTAAAGCCCTGTACACATGATCGGATTTCCTATGGATTCTAATCCGATGGATTTTTCCATCTGAAATCCGATGAAGCTGACGTCCATCAGTCTTGCCTACACACCATCAGTCAAAAATCCAACTGTCCCAAACGCCGTGACGTAAAACACTCCGACAAGCCGAGAAAAATGAAGTTCAATGCTTCTGAGCATGCGTCGACTTGATTCTGAGCATGCGTGGGTTTTTTGTCCGATGAAGTTCCACACAGACGATCAGAATTTGCTATCGTTTTTTTTACCTTCGGATAAATTTAAAACATGTTCTATTTTTTCTCACCGATGGGGAAAAAAGACCGATGGGGCCCACACACGATCGGTTTGTCTGATGAGAAAAGTCCATCGGACTGTTTTTCATCGGTAAAACCGATTGTGTGTACACTGCATTACAGCTCATGGTCTGGTGAGTGTACATTTTGAATAAGTTGATGGCACTCGTGTTTTTGTTATGCTAAAAGATTATCTGCTGGATGGTGGAAGATCTACCGTATTTTATTTGCATATATATATGGACCTTGAGTTAAGAGAGACTTCACGCTTGGCACATTGAACGCTGTTTATTTACTTTTTTTTTTTTTGTACATTTTTATTATTTTCACTGGCACTGCATCATTTCATCATATTATTTTTAAGTGTTTAGGTTTGGGTGTATCAAACTTTGTTTGCCAGTTGGAGCACGTGTTATCACAGCACAGATAGATTCATTACAATACGTTTATCTTCACACTAGTCGTTTTTCGAATGAAAATTCGTACAAAAACTTTTATTGAAAATTCTCACTACATTTTATGGCTTGATGAGCGTCGTTTGAAAGTAGTTGAAAATGTGATTTGCTTTTAACATTTGATATGTTAATGAAATGACTTTACTGAATGATCAAGCACATACACTATTAGGAATTAGTTTGCTTGTGAAAATTTTTCATCCTGCTCCTTCAAATTTTCTCGTCACTGGGGTCAAAAATGAAAGTCGATTTCACCTCACTAACCATTAGAGAAACGATTGTTCCTGACACCTATAATTCTGTTTGAGTTGGTGAAGGCTAAGCTATCGTGGATCATGATTAATGAACGTCTTTCCGCAATTGAAAATTACAAACTTAAATTATTTGAGAAAACTTGGGACCCCTGGATCAAATGCATAATGGGAGATATATGATAGGATATTGGTGGTGCCTTCCTGGATTTTCTTTTTTCTCTCTTTGGTTATTTTTCTCTTATGCTGCTATATTACCCAATGGAACAACATAGGGGATGACTGCTCATGGGATTACCTTACCATGTAGGTTTCTTAGAAAAATATATCCCCATGCACTTTAGTGCGACCTCTCGAGTTGCGCACTTGTGTTAACTTTTCTGGACGAGGGGTTTACATAGCTGTTTATGTTGTAGTACTTGGGCCCCTTCATACTCAAGCAACACTCAAATTGTTGGTACAATATGCCATTGCAAATTAACAAATCCCCCGGAGGGTTAGGTTTAATACTGTTTTACTATTGAACATGGGGAGTGTTACAAATGTGTTTTTCTATTTTAATTGTTGTTCTTAAAGGGGTTGTAAACCCTTAATGCATAGAATGCATTAAGGTGAAAAACCTTCTGTAGTGCAGCAGCCCCCTAGAGCCCCCTTGTACTTACCTGAACCCGATCTTTCCAGCAACGGGGAAGAGCACAGCAGCTCCAGCTGCTGTCTCGGGTCCTCATTGGATAGATTGATGCAATCAGGAGCCATTGGCTCAAGCTGCTGTCCAGGGCCGTCTTTAAGGCAGGGTAAAAGGGGCAGCTGCCCTGGGCCCTGTCATTGTTGTGGGGCCCAAAGAAGCTGCCTCATACTTAACTATCCCAGTTTTAATTCCCTTGTCCCTTGAAGTTTTAGTCCTTTGCCGTGTCCTGATATCTCAGTGTGAAGTGCTGCTACTAATGCTGCCCAGCTCTGCCCTATTATGTACAGATGACTCACCTGCAGACCCTGTATTTACATGTAAATAACCATCATTGTAAATAGCGGCGGCATTCATATGTAAATAGCTGAGTCCGGAGGCAGTCATATGTAAATAAAGGTGGCATTCATATGTATATCATGTCCCTTTGCAGTGAAGAGATGATGTGCCGTAACCTCTGGCAACCAATCAGTGAGCAGTATTACTGTACAGTAATCTCTAGCAACCAATCAACAAGAAGAAATCATGTGCTGTAACCTCTAGCAACTAATCAATGAGTTGTAATGTGTGCTGTAACCTCTAGCAACCAGTCAGTAAGTGGTAATGATATGCTGTAACCTCTGGCAACCAATCACAATCGCTGCCTGATCTGATACAGTAAGCTGATTTTAAGTCTAGCTGATATTTATTGTATGTCTCAGAGCACGTGGAAAACAAAATTGCATGTGGGTGGGGGCCCCCAAGATTTTTTTTGCCCAGGGTCCAATCAGCATTAAAGACGGCCCTGCTGCTGTCAATCAAATCCAGTGAAACGGGAGCCGGGGCCGAGTCCTGCTGTCTGTGTCAATGGAATGCGGCTCTCCGTGGGGGCACTCAAGAAGAGGAGCCAGGAGCGCAGCTGGGGGACCCCAGAAGAGGAGGATCGGGGCCGCTTTATGCAAAAACCTTGCACAGAGGAGGTAAGTATAACATGTTTGTTTAAAAAAAACGAACCTTTACAACCCCTTTAACTGTACTGAGTTATTGAGCTATCTGAACTAATCTGTGATTCTTCTGTACCTTTTTTGGAATATATTCAATAAAAACATTGGAAAAGAAAAATGAATGTTCCTAAAACAAAAAAGTTAAAAAAAAATTCTACTAGTGTATATTCAGCTTTAGACTGATCTCAGATACAGACCACTGTTTTGCTTTTGACTAGCTTTCAAGTCTAAAGTCGATTTACACTTAACAGCCCACCTTACCCTACTGATACCTTTTTTGTTGCGTTCCATTTCTGCTCTTTTCAACTGCCAAAACTTTCTGAAATATCCAACACTTCTGAGTATGTGATCACCTTCTGTTCCTATTGGGATACAGTGCTTGGGCCTGAATGGCCAATTGCCAGGCCCAAACAGGGGAGAAGGTTTGTAACTCTGTTTAACCCCTGACACTGAGCTTACACACAGATTAGTCTCAGAGCTCTCATAGACAAAGAGAACTACAGTGGTAAGTTAGTATCAGCAGGTCAGCTTGGATTGGGTTGTCAAGAGGACCTGCGTGGCCAAAGTGTCAGTTAACAATGGCAGTCCCTGTTTCTCTTGTGACTGGTAAACATTAAGTCCCCTGGATACAAGTACTCCCTTCTTCCCCTTCCGCTGTGTGTGCACTCCTGGGCACACCCGGGTCCCAGTCTAGAGGCAGGAGCCATTTGGTGTGGCTTCAGCTTGAATGATAACTTCAACTTTTGATCCCCTGCAGATTTTGTACGTTTGCCCACTTATAAAGAAACAAATAGTCTATCATTTTTAGGTGTATTTTAAATGATAAGAGAACGAACATCAACCAAAAATCCAGAAAAAACACATGATACAAATGTTATAAATTGAGTTCCAGTTCAGTGACTAAAATAAGTATTTGATCCCCAAGCAAAACATAGTTACATAGTAGGCAAGGCTGAAAAAAGTCCATCAAGTCCAACTTATGTGTGTGATTATATGTCAGTATTACCTTGTATATCCCTGTATGTTGTGGTCGTTCAGGTGCTTATCTAATATTTTTTTAAACTATCGATGCCCCCCCGCTGAGACCACCGCCTGTGGAAGGGAATTCCACATCCTGGCCGCACTTACAGTAAAGAACCCTTTACGTAGTTTATGGTTAAACCTCTTTTCTTCTAATTTAAATGAGTGGCCACGTGTCTTGGTAAACCCCCTTCTGCGAAAAAGTTTTATCCCTATTGTGGGGTCAACAGTACGGTATTTGTAAATTTAAATCATATCCCCTCTCAAGCGTCTCTTCTGCAGAGAGAATAAGTTCAGTGCTAGTAGCCTTTCCTCATAACTAATATCCTCCAGACACTTTATTAGTTTTGTTGCCCTTTATACTCGCTCCATTTCCAGTACATCCTTCCTGAGGACTGGTTCCCAAAACTGGACAGCACACTCTAGGTGCGGCCGGACCAGAGTCTTGTAGAGTGGGAGAATTATCGCTTTATCTCTGGAGTTGATCCCTTTTTTAATGCATGCCAATATTCTGTTTGCTTTGTTAGCAGCAGCTTGGTATTGCATGCCATTGCTGAGCCTGTCATCTACTAGGACCCCCAGGTCCTTTTCCATCCTAGATTCTCCCAGAGGTTCTCCCCCCAGTGTATAGATTGCATTCATATTTTTGCCACCCAAATGCATTATTTTAAATTTTTCTACATTAAACCTCATTTGCCATGTAGTTGCTCACCCCATTAATTTGTTCAGATCCTCTTTTTTTAAAGGGTAAATTTATTGAAATTTTGACACAATACACAGAACCTCATACAGTGCAATTCACATACATTGTGTAGAAAGGTTATATATATGCGGTACAATATTAAAGAGTCTATAATCAACATATCTGTATCTTGTGCATGTCTCACATCTTTCCTTTATCTATGTTATACATTACACTTTATTGAACATCCAAGCAACATTCCATCTTTTACGTATTCTGTCAGTTAATATATTTATATATATATATATATATATATATATATATATATATATATATATATATATATATATATATATATATATATATATATATATATACATATACATACCTACATACACACACATTTTTTTTTTTTTTTTTTTAAATTAAACTCCCCCCCCCCGTTTTTTTAAACAGTACTAATACTAGCAACAAATTCCCCCCTCCCCCCTCTTTTCGAACTCAAACATGTTACATATGGCACAAGGTAGGTATAAGTATGTTCACGTTCTCACTACAGCGGGTGTCCCAATACTTCAGACATCACATATTGGTTCAGATCCTCTTACAAGGTTTCTACATCATGCAGAGAAGTTATTGCCCTGCTTAGCTTAGTATCGTCCGCAAATACAGAGATTGAACTGTTTACCCCATCCTCCAAGTCAACTCTAAATCCTTAATGTTTCTTGGCTGTCGCTTGGCAATTCAAAGTTTCAACTCCCTTGCATAAATTTTCTATAGGATTAAGGCCCCAAAGCATAATGTTTACATTTTCAGGCTTGACTGTACGGATGGTGTTCTTAGGGTCATAGTCAGCATTTTTCTTCCTCCAAACATGACGAGTCCCCTTCCTCAAAAAGGCACATGTACAGTCATGCCAATGAACATATAAATGATTCAGAGAAGGATTGGGAGAAAGTGCTGTGGTCAGTTGAGACCAAAATTGAGCTCTTTGGCATTCCCTGCTAAAGGTATAGGCCAACTTTGCCGCATTGAGGGGCCAATGGACGGGGCCATTTATTGTAAAATCTTGGATTAGAACCTTCTTCCTTCATCTAGAACACTGAAGATGGGTCGTGGTTGGGTCTTCCAACATGACAATGACCCAAAACATACTGCCAAGGCAACAAAAGGGTGGCTCAAGAAGAAGCATATAAGGTCATTGCGTCAGTCAGTCTCCAGACCTTAATCCTAAAGAAAATTTATGGAGGGAGCTAAAACTTTGAGTTGCCAAGAAACAGCCAATAAACCTTAAAGCGGAGGTCCACACAAAAATGGAACCTCCGCTCTCCGGATTCCTCCCCCCCCCCTCCGGTGTCACATTTGGCACCTTTCAAGGGGGAGCAGATACCTGTCTAAGACAGGTATTTGCACCCACTTCCAGGCATAGACCCCCGCATTGTCTACGGGAGTCTACGCCACATCCAGCGCCCCCCGCTGTCTTCTGGGAGACACACGGGTCCCAGAAGACAGCAGGGACCAGTGGCATTGCACAGCGCGAGTCGCGCATGTGCAGTAGGGAACAAGGAAGTAAAGCTGCAAGGCTTCACTTCCTGATTCCCTTACCAAAGATGGCGGCAGCAGCTTCCGAGGACTGAGGGACGGGTCGGCTTGGGTGCCGACGTCGCAGGCTCGCTGGACAGGTAAGTGTCCTTATTTTAAAAAACAGCAGCTGCAGTATTTGTAGCTGCTGACTTAAAAAAAAAAATTGGCGGACCTCCGCTTTAAGGATATAGAGAAGACCTGTAAAGAGTGGACCAAATCCAGCCTGAGATGTATGCAAACCTCATAACCAACTACAAGAGACGTCTTACATCTGTGCTTGCTGACAAAGTACCAAGTCATGTTTTGCTTGGGGATCAAACACTTATTTTACTCACTGAACTGCAACTCGATTTATAACATTTGTATCGTGTTTTTTCAGAATTTTTTACGTGCACTGTTTAGGAGATATTCACCCAGCATGCAGCTGTTGACGTCGGTGGCGCATGCGCTCTGAAGGTCCGGCGTATCGTGCTGTAACTTCAGAGCTTCTTGCCGGAACCGAGGGCTCCGGCGCGCATGTGCCGGTGTGACGTCATCGCTGCTCCGGTCATTCACAGCACCGGAGCCCGCAAACCCAGAAGTAACGCTGGGGGAACATGTCAGCAGTGACCTGGGGGAACATGTCAGCAGTGACCAGGCAGCGCTGCAGGGGCTTCGTATTAAGATAAGTATTTCATAATGAGCTAGTATGTGGTGCATATTAGCTCACTATGCCTTTTTGTCTTACAAGTTATTTTTTTTTTTTTTTTTTAACAGGGTTTACAACCGCTTTAAAATGCACCTATGATAAAAACTATAGATCCCTCATTTCTTTGTAAGTGGGAAAACTTCTCCAAAAAATATACGGGGGATCAAATTACTCTTTTCCCCACTGTATGTGTACTTTCCCAGCTAAAAGCAAAATGATTATTTTTGTAAACTGCCATATTATAGAAATACAGTGTAAACGATTGTCTACCGCTAGAGGGCCACCTAACCACCAGTCTTGAAATGGGTATATGGTGTGTACAGTGGTGTGTGTAGATTTTCTTTCTTTATCACAGTCACAAAAAAACCTGAACCGCAGTGATCTAAAAAAATTACTGTATATATACTGTGTGTGTGTATGTATATATATATGTGTGTATGTATGTATGTATAAATACAAAAATAATACACACACTGCATTCATAAAGTATTCATACCCCCTTCACTTTTTCTTTCACTTTTGTTATGTTTCAGCTTGATACCACAGTTGTTTAAATTCATTCTTTCACTGATCGCTGGTGCAATGCTTTACAGGTCTTGTAATCAATGCTAAAATATGTGCATTTATTATTTTTTCCTAAAAGGTGAGCTTAGCCTTTAAATCGTAGTCCTGCAACAGCTTGAAATGTGGGCTGATGCTTATGGCAGCCTTATCTGGATGAGGAAAAAATAAGATAAAAGAGGACAGCCGCACTCCAATCCAACGTGTGTTTAATGAACAGGCACTACAAAAACCAGCTAGAACAGGATAGCTGACGCGTTTCACACAAAATCAGTGCTTACTCATAGCTATGAGTAAGCACTGATTTTGTGCGAAACGCATCAGCTATCCTGTTCTAGCTGGTTTTTGTAGTAGTAAGCACTGATTTTGTGTGAAACGCGTCAGCTATCCTGTTCTAGCTGGTTTTTGTAGTGCCTGTTCATTAAACACACGTTGGATTGGAGTGCGGCTGTCCTCTTTTATCTTATTTTTTCCTCAATTGCTACGTGCATTGCCGGCACCCAAGGTCTCCGAGAGAAGTACCTCCCTTATCCCATCTGCCTTGAGCGGCAATTTTTGTTTTAGCCTTATCTGGATGACATTGACATTGGATCTGTACAGATTACAGTGCAGGTGTCATGACATCTACTATAGGGGCAGGAGCAAGACCGGTCAGTGACTAGTGTGCAGAATGTCTTCAGCAGACTGGTGATTGGAACGATTAAGGTAGAAGATCACAAGACCGTAAATTGAGGTAAGTATTAGTGGGTAAAAGAACCTTTTGATTTAAAAACAAATTGGAGAATGTTGGGCAAGGCAATATTGTTTGACCAGAGTTCTACTATAACTGTAAAACATTGTTTGCTATTATTCTCATTTCCAGGGGGAGCTTTAGGCATTTTTCACATGTTTTCAGTTTCTCCTGTGCTCATGATGAAAAATCTTATAGAGATCAGTACATCTAACTGAAGTTTACACACAGAGAGCAGTCAGAGCAGTGGCTCCTCACCCTCCATTTTTACTTCTTTGTATGGGGCATTCAATTGGAGAAAGAGGGCCTGAAACAAAACGGCTTCTGCTCTGACGTGCTTCATGGGTGCACTTTGTAACAAATAATATTTTTAGAACAAAGACTGTAAATAAAAAATAAATAAATATATATGTGTGTGTGTGTATATTTATAGAAAAAATTAGATCTAAAACTATTATGGTTTCCAAAGCTTTTTTTAATAGAGTGGGGAAGGATTAGAGCCTCTGTTGTGATTAACTACTTGCCACCTGTAGGATGTCCATGGACGTCCTCGGGTTTCAGTAGTTATACCAGCATAATGCCTGCACCTACAGACATCATTTCAGCCGGCTATTCCCTTTCTATCAGAAGTGATTTGAGTGGCTCGCCTTTCCAGGGCTTTACAGTCACATCTCAGAGACCGGCAGGAATTGCTGCACTGAACAGAGAGAGGAATTGACGTGGTTCCTCTCTCTTTGTAACCCCGGAAACTGAGAGCGACAAGTATTTTTAGTCCTTTCCGGTTCCGCCTCTTTGTTTAGCGGCCAGGAAAGCAGCCGATCAGACTGATCTGTGTCTGATTGGCTGCATGGGAGACTAGAGGAGAGATTTGGGGTCTAATAAACCCCAGATCTCTCCATAAAGAGGACCTGTCATGGCCCATGCTGTCAGAAGGGATGCTTGTGCCCATGCTTGTCTTTTTTTCAACCTCACCTACTATGTAACGATGTACTATGTATTCATCCCTTGTGATAGCAATAAAGTTAATACAAAAAAAAGTGTAAAAAATAAATAAATCATTTTGTATAAAATAAATAATAAAAATGTAAAGCGCCCCTGTCCCACTGTGCTTACGCACAAATGCGAACGCATATGTAAACGGTAATTGCACCACACGTGAGGTATTGTCGTAAATGTCAGAGCGAGAGCAATAATTGTAGCACCAGACCTCCTGTGCAACTCTAACCTGTAAACCTGTAACCTGTAAAGGCATTTAAAGCATTGCCTATGGAGAATTTTAAGCACCGTAGTTTGCCACCATTCCACAGGCAGATACAATTTTAAAGCGTGACATATTGGGTATCGATTTACTCAGCGTAACATCATCTTTCACATTTATATAAAAAATGTGGCTAATTTTACTGTTTTTTTTTAAATTGTATTTATTAAAGTGTATTTATTTTTATTTTTTTACATTTTAAATTGTGTTTGAAAAACCGCTGCGTAAATACCACGTGACATAAATAATTGCAACACCCACTATTTTATTCTATAGGGCCTCTGCTAAAAAAAAAATATATAATATTTGGGGGTTCTAAGTAATTTTCTACCCCAAAAAAGTAGATTTTTACAGGAGCGAAGTGTCAGAATTGGCCTGGGTTAAACTGCTATCCAGGGCTCCTTTACAGAGATTTCCCCTCACTTTTTGTCCTGTGACAATGGTCTCACCAGACAGGGGTGAGGGGGAATATCCAACAACAACTCAGACTGAAGTAAAAAAGTTTTTTTTCTTTGGTAGTGAATGGGCCCGTTGCCACGTCGTTCACGAGATAGATCGCACCACTTCCTTGCCAACCCCTGGAACCTGGACAGGAATGGGGGCAGCATTTACTGGAACTGATCCCCAGTATTTTTCTCCTGCAGCAGCTGAAAGCATTCAGCTGCCACAGGAGGAAAATACAGGGGATCAGTCACATGATATTGGCATCACACATGTGGGCGTGGATACAGGCTGCAGTGGAAATCTCCACCTTCCTGAACTATCAGCAATGGAGAAACTGTGCAGTTTATCACTGACCGTTGTATACAGATCAGCCAAAAAGGTATATAGTGACAGTATTTTACTGTAAAAAGAAGATTTATAAGCTGTTGGCACTGTGGGGGGGGGGGGGGCAGATTAACTATTTTCATATTACTGGGTTTAGTAACACTTTAAGGTAGGCCAAGTTTAGATTTTATAGTGACATTTGTTTTGTATTATTTTTCCTTACTATTTAGTTAGGCCTTGCAAGTTGATTTCTAAAAAAAAAAAAAAAGACACTGAACCCTGGTGATTGTCGCTCTCTTTCATGTTATTCAGGTGGATCTCCACCTCTCAAAAGGTTGCCTGCCCACGCTGTGTAGGCCATTTGGATGGCCCTGAAACCTGGTTGAAAAACTCCCAGATGGCAATCCCCTGTCCTGCCCCTTGGTGTTCACTCCCATAGTGCTGGGACTAGTGAGTGTCCAATGGTTTTCAAATCCTAGCAACAAGGCAGGATATTTCTGGGAGTTTCTTACCCAGATTTCGTTGTGGCCCAAATAACCTCTAGGTATGACAATAATATTACTGACCATTTTACAAAGCTACAGAGTTTTTTTTTTTAATACCTTCTAGGGCCCCTGGATTACATAGGTATGTGTAGAGGTTCCAAACTATAATCCTATATATGAAAAAAAAAAAAAAAACTTTGGTCATAGACTTTAAAGCGGTTGTATACCCAAATCTTTAACTTTGCATGTAATTATGTCTCCTAATCTACCCAATCTATTGCCTTTTTTTTTTCCCTGCCTACCTGCTTCCTTCCCGTGTTATCGCTATATTCCCGAGTGATGACGTCGATACGCGCATGCGCCGTATCATCGCTAAATCAGGCGATCCGAGACCCTGCCGTAATCATTCTTTGTTTATGTCGGGGCTGCGTCATTTCATGTTGTTGACGTCAGCCCCGACATCCAGCGATGGTTAGGCAGATGTTTCCTCCCAAAGAGGATCATGGTTACCTTGTGACTCCAACGTCACAGGGGTGAAGGAGACAGATGGCACGAGTGAGTCACTATGCCTCGTTTCCGTAGTAACCGGAAACGAAGAAGAGGCTTGGCTATGTTATTACTGCGCATGCGCGGGATTACAGCGACGATTAGGTACTAAGGGCGGAAGTAAATATCACTTCAGACTAGGAAGACCACAGTGGAGATGGCGCAGGCGAGGATACAAGAGAAACGGGGAACAAATAAGACATAAATACAGTAAGATAAAGATTTTATGTATATGCACTGCGATCAATCGTTTTTAATTTAAGAGGTCTTTCATAATGTTAGGAAATTGTAATTAATGTTGGAGGGTTTACTACCGCTTTAATAATAACCAAAGACTGTGTCTATAATAATAAGTCCTACTTCAATTTTGCAACTGGGAGAATGAAAATAGAGACAAATGTAACATCGTGTTCGTATTTCAGGACCCAAGGCAGCAAAGCAGAAAGGTACTTGGTGCACTTCCCTAGCCCTAACAGGCAAGAGTTTGACCAGCGCCATCACCTGTCTCCCAGCAGTACACCTCCTTCTAGCTCAATTCCCCTCTCGGCAGTACTCCTCTCCCCTCCCAGCAATAAACCTTCTCAAAGTTTTACACCCCTGCCTCAGATCTCCATCATTTATTTTTATTTTATTTTTAATACAAATGATTTTATTGGAAATTAAAGAGCATTAACAATATGCGTCATTTACAGATGATAATTAACATACGTAACAAAGTATGAATACAGAGGTATTAAATAGCATAACATATGGCTATATGCAAAGTGGGCCTTAAAGTGGAAGTAAACCCTCCTATCATTTTCAGGCAAGAAAGCTGCCATCTTGGGCTTTGTTTAATCTTCAATTGCCATGATGCTGCACATGTGATCAGTTATGACACCAGCCATTGGATGGTTTGACAGTTTGGTTGAGAGTACAACCAATGTGACAGTTGGCATTCCCGGCATGTCGGGAATGTAACTGCTTTTTGAAACTGTTAAATCGATGGGTTTACTTCCGTTTTAAGGGCCCTCTTGGTATACTATCATCTAGGTTGTCACATACAGTGGTCTAGAGGGGGAGACCGACCAATGAGAGGAACTGAGAGAGTCTATTTAAAGGTCTAGTGGGCGTCTCCTCAAACTTACATTACTAATGCGAAGAAAACGGGTGAAAAAAAGAAAAATGAATAACCAAAAATCAGGATGGAGAACTGAGGTTACGGGAAACCACTCTGGAAACATTTGTCTAGATCTCCATTTCGGTGTGAGGACTGTCCCACCAACCCCCCCATCCTTAATGACCTGCTGTTTCCAAGTTGGAGGAGCAAAACTAGTGTACCCCTAAACATACACCAAACCAGACTCCTGGCTTTCCTGCACATTCGTCTATGCGCCGCTGCTCTCTGGCTCTCTGCTGCACAAGTCCTGGGCTTCTTCACAGCCCAGGACTTGTACAGCAGAAAGCCTGAAAGCCAAAGTGCTGGGGTGGGCATGCAAAGGAACCAGATGTCCTGAAATCCTTCTCTCCCTCCCATACACCTCTGCTCTGCCTGGCTCTAGGAGATCCCACTCATATACTGCGCGAGTAAGAGAGGTGGATGATATGACACACTGGTCTCTAACCCCTGGTCACAGCAGGTTTATAGCATATATCTGTCCCAATCAACACCTCCACCACATCAGACTTTCAGCAAATCCAGCTTCCCAGAATGAATCTTTTAACATGTTTCTATAACCGCAAGTTAAATTAGATAGCACTGACCCTGAATTTTAGTTCCCCTAAATAGTTACCAAATTGAGAGTAATCTTAACATGGTACCATATTACCAACAGGTTTTCTTTTTTCTTTCCTGCCCATTCTATAACCTAACCCTATTTCCTTCTACCTTTTAGCACCAAAGTGTGAGGTGGAGGAAGTCGGGGTTCAGCAGATGGAGCCGGTGGTTTTAATTCAGGATCAACACATAGAAGTTGTGGAGCACCGTGCGGTGGTGAGGGAAGGGGTCCTGCGTAGCACGCGAGCTGATTCTCCTACGCTGGAGCTCATCTGCAAATCTGAACCTAATCCAGTTGATTTGGTTTACGGTAAGCACAGCTGAATGCATCATCATTTTCCAGCGGAGGTGGGAGCTGGTCTCATGTGAAAACACCTGTAACTTATTGGTTAAAGTGGAACTTCACTCTCCCAATCAACATTGATTTATTTTTTATCATCATGCTGCTAGCATTAGTAAATAGATCGGAAAGTATATCATATTTACTTGTTTTAAACTTTTTTTATTTATTTTTTACATTTCTTAAGTTACTTCCTGGTTTCCTGCCTAGGCAAATTATGTCATACATCCCAGGAGTCTTCGGGAGAGGAGGAGGGGTTTTCTCAGCTAAGCACACCCTCCTGAATGCATACTTGAGCAAGGGGCAGGAAGTAAATGCTTCATGAATCATTTGCCCTTACTCAAGATGGCCACGGCCAGAAATCCTAGGGGGTGTTTTTCAAAGAGATTTCTCACCAAAATAAAGCATGGAGACATGGATGGATGGGGGAGTTTCCTTTTGAATAATAAAAATGAATTAATTTGTGTTTTTGGTTTGCGGTGCTAGGATGCAGTGAAGATCCGCTTTAACAAATGCTGTGATGGATTCCTGTGGGGAAAGTAGACAGTATACTTTGCCCTACTGTTGAGCAATGGTTTTAAATTCATTAAAATGATTGTATTTTAAATGCAACCAATGTAAGTACCAGAATTTTAATAGAACTAGTGTTTCATATGTGAATTTATCTGTTTAACTGGAGTCCAGCTTTAAAAGAAACACATAGTAAGAGAAAAATGGAGGTTGCCATCGTTAACTTCTCATGCTGGACCTGTGTCTTCATTACTTCTGATTCCGTGGTCTGGGAAAAGTATGCATCTTCAGAAAGGAATTTGCAATGACAACCCTTGTATTCATATCAGACCAGGTTTCCTTTTAAAACTCCAGGCTGGTTTAAAAACAAAAATCACAATTTAATGAAATCATGTATTCATAAGTAAATTATTTTAATATATTTTTAAATAGTTTTGTCTTGATATGACTTGTAATTCCCTGCACAGCATCACTCAGACTGGGAAAGAGTGAAGCATCACTCTAAACCAGTGGTCGCCAAACTGCGGCCCTGGGGCCAGATGCCGCCCTTTGCTTGCCTTTATTCGTCCCTGGAGGCACTATTCCTTCCACTGACACCAACAGTGGGGCACTATTCCTTCCACTGACACCAACTATGTCTCCCTCTAATACCAAAGATTGGGCATTGTTTACTCCCACTGGGCACAGTCCAATCCCCCTAAAGTCTGGAGGACAGTAAACTGGCCCTTTCTTTAGAAAGTTTAGAGACCCCTGCTCTAAACCAATCATAGCTCTATTGTTATGCACTATGCTGTCGCCTATTACAAGAAACATGCTTACAAAACATACTTTCTTGTTACTATGGCAACAGTAGCGGTTTAGTTAATGAAAGCGTGCGACAGGCGCAAATGTCCTTCACCGCTTCAGAATATCGACTCTATCCTTTGCCAAAGACTTGTGAATGTGGATTAAATATAACCTCACTCAAATGGCCGGTGACATACAGGTGAAACTTGAAAAATGTGAATATCGTGCAAAATTTAATTTATTTCACTAATGCAACTTAAAAGGTGAAACTAATATATGAGATAGACTCATTACATGCAAAGCAAGATAGTTCAAGCCGTGATTTGTCATAATTGTGATGATTATGGCTTACAGCTCATGAAAACCCCAAATCCACAATCTCAGAAAATTAGAATATTACATGCAATCAATAAAACAAGGATTGTACATAGAACAATATCGGACCTCTGAAAAGTATAAGCATGTATATGTACTCAGTACTTGGTTTGGACCCCTTTTGCAGCAATAACTGCCTCAATGCGGCGTGGCATGGAAGCTATCAGCCTGTGGCACTTCTGAGGTGTTATGGAAGACCAGGATGCTTCAATAGCGGCCTTCAGCTCTTCTGCATTGTTCAGTCTCAGGTCTCTCATCTTTTTCTTGGCAATGCCCCATAGATTCTCTATGGGGTTCAGGTCAGGCAGTTTGCTGGCCAATCAAGCACAGTAATTCCATGGTCATTGAACCAGGTTTTGGTGCTTTTGGCAGTGTGGGCAGGTGCCAAGACCTGCTGGAAAATGAAGTCAGCATCCCCACGGAGCTCGTCTGCGGAAGGAAGCATGAAGTGCGCCAAAATCTCCTGGTAGACGGCTGTGTTGACCCTGGACTTAATGACATAGTTTGGTTGAAAAAAGACACAAGTCTATCTAGTTCAACCAGTAAAAAAAAATAAAACAATCATACAATCCCATATACACAATCCTTTATGCACGGTTGATCCAGAGGAAGGCAAAAAACACAGCAAAACATGATCCATATTGCTCCAGCGGGGGGGGGGGGGGATTCCTTCCTGATCCCCCAAAAGGCAATCGGATATTCCCTGGATCAACCTTGCCTATAAATATTAGTACCCAGTTATATTATGTACATTTAGGAAAGAATCCAGAGCTAGCCAGAACCAACTCTTAAGGGAGTCAATTCCACAGCTCTTTCTGTGAAGAAACCTTTCTGTATTTGGAGATGAAATCTCTTTTACTCCAGACGTAAAAGCGTGACCCCTTGTGCTCTGTGATGACCTTTTTAAAGTGAATAACACCAAGTTCACTATATGGACCCCTTATACAGGTTGATCATATCACCCCTTAATCTCCTCTTCTCAAGAGAAAATAAATTCAGTTCCTCAAATTTTTTCTCATAGCTGAGTTCCTCCATGCCGCCTATCAGTTGGTTGCCCTTCTCTACACTTTCTCCAGTTCCCCGATATCCTTTTTGTGAACTGGTGGTTCACAAAGTTGTAATTTCAACAAGCTATTTCTCACACACAGCATGGGCATTCTAACAATTACACCCCAAAACACATTTTATTATGCCTCTTGAGTATGTGGATACCACATGTGTGAGACTTTACAGCCTAGAACGTTCAGGCTTTCCCAGGCATAAATAATGCATCTAATTTCCTGACTACCTAATACATTTTTGGAGGCCCTGGAGCACCAGAGCAATGGAAAAACCCACAAAATGAACCCATTTTGGAAAAAAAACACCAAGGTATTTTCTGAAAGGCGCAGTGAGTCTTTTAAAATTTAAATTTTTTACCACAAGATTTTGGAAAATGTAGGAAAAACTTAATTTTTTTTATTTTATTTTTTAACACAAAGTTGTCAAATAATAGGATATTTCTAACAAACCGCATACTACACAAAACTACCAAAAGAGGTCACACCAGCCTAGTGCATTATCCCACAACATTTAACAAGAAATTTATCATAAAATATACTCGCAAACTTGTGAATTAAAAATCCTAGGTTGAGTACACTCCAGGGCTCAGGGGCACCTTGCTGAGGTCCAAACTGGCTGATGGGTTTCGAAGGCAGCACCTTCTTCATCCGAGCCACTGAGCAATTTTAATTCTTCTGTTTGTGAGTATATTTTATGACAAATTAACTAATAAATGTTGTGGGATAATGCACTGGGCTGGTGCACCCTCTTTTGTTCGTTTTTTGTAGTGGCTTCAGGTAAGTCCTAGAGGGCAGCAAAGCTTGAAGTTATAACTTATATTCCTGTGACATGAAGTCATCTCTAATTCTTGTACAGGGCTACCACATTTATGTATAGGAGGCATTTTCTATGCTACTTTGTACAAAAGCGCATGGACATACTTAGAAATACACCCCAAAACTCCTCCCGAGTGTGGCAATACCACACGTGTGAGACTTTTTCACAGCCTAGCCACACAGAGGGACCCAAAATCCAAGGAGCACCTTCAAGCTTTCTTGGGGCATAATCTACACATGTAATTTCCTTATTACCTATTACATTTTTGGAGGCCCTTGGGCACCAGGACAGTAGAAACGCCCACAAAATGGCCCCATTTTGGAGAAAAAGCACCAAAGGTTATTTTTTAAGAGGCATGGTGATTTTTTTATTTTTGTTGAAAATTAAATTCTTTTACTAAAAAAAACACTTTCAACCCTTCCAGGGGTATAAATTACGCACAAATTGCATATCTAGCTTCCTAACTATCACATTTTTAGAGGTCCTGGGTCACCAGGAATGTGGAAACACACAAAATTAGCATATCTTGGAAAGCAAACACCCCAAAGTATTTTCCAAGAGACTTATTGATTCTTTTGAAAATTTAATTTTTTTGCCACAAGTTTTTGGAAAATGTGGAAAGAAAAAAAACCTGTCAATTAATAAGATATTTGTTATACACAGTATAGGCATACTTAGTATTACAACTCAAAACACATTCTACTACTTCTCCCAAGTAGGAGGATACCACATGTGTGTGTGTGACTTTTTTACAGCCTAGCCACACAGAGAGGCCGAAAATCCAAGGCGCACCTTAACGCTTTCTAGGGGTATAAATTATGCATCTAATTTTCTGACTGCCTATTACATTTTTGGAGGCCATGGAGCACCAGTATAGTGGAAACCGTTGTGAACACTGGCTCTGTTGACACTGGTACTGGTATGGCAATGATCGGGACACTGGTATGGTGTTCCACGCGGATGGCATGCGCTCCGCGATCCCAGAATTGTGACAGACAACATTACTCTGCGCTTCTGCCTCCCCCTGAAGCTGCTGGCCAGCACAGCTAGAGGAGAGACAGCAACAGGAGCCCTGTCAGGAGGATTATGATCATGATTTATTGCTACTTCTTGTAAATGTTTTTATACTGGGTTCTATAATAAATCGCTGGTGTTCTGCACTTAGAGGCGCCTTTTTCTCTTCCCCTTTCTTGCCAGAGTTTGCTTCTACTTTTAGAAGTGTAGCCTTAGTGCTACTTCCAGCCATTTGGTCAGTGTATTCTATGCTCAGCATTTAAAGGGTCCACAACGCAGAAGTGCCCTATGAACTTTCTGCATTCTTTCATAAACATTTGCACACCTATTACGGTAATTTGCAAAATTACTGTTTTGGAAGTTGTAAGTATCTTGTACGTATTTTCGAGAAAGCCTTTCAAGCCTGTAGCGAACATGTAAAAAAATAGCAATGTTCAGCAACCTTAAGTAAGAAATTGCAGACAATTAAAGGGGTAAAGTAAATGTATGTTTTTACCATACTGGGCAAAGTAATCAGTTACCTTTACCCGCAGACCTCCACTGATGTATATGCTTACCTTCATTTCACTCTTTCAGCCACTGGGAGTGAAAGGAAGGCCCAGTGTAAGCTACCAGTCTCTGAAGTCCTAGTTCACACACATCTATGGCTGCTTGGCCCAACGCTGTCAAATAGGTTAGAGTCTCCGGATCATAGATGTGGTCAGTACAAAAGTGGAAAATTGTTTCAAATACTGTAAATAAATTTTCCTTTCCTGGTCCCAATGCATGGCAACATACATTCTGTAGTATCCTTGCCTACTTGTGCCCCAGAGTAGAGCTATAAAGTGTTGACACCCACACAACAGCCTATTCCTAGTACAATGCTAGGAACAAACTGGGCGGGTTTAGTATCCTGCCATGAATTAGGGCCAGGAACGTAAAATTAGGGTAAGTATTTGATACAACCTGGTACCAACATGGCAGCATACATTTGGTAGACCAAACACTAGCTACCAGAGTAGGAAACATAAGCAAATCCTATGTTATGAGAAAGTGAGTAAGCTACCACCTTCCCACCAAACTGGGCTGTAGTGAGGACTACTGAGCCCATTAAAAGTGCTGAAGAAACTTGCCATGAGAGGACCCGTTTGGCTGTCCTGCCTCTCGTGTCAGTTAACACCTTTTGCATAAGATGCCCACAGTGTTCCGATGCTGCTGGTCGAATGTGCAGCAATTGCTTACTGTGGCTGCAGTCCAGTCGTATAGTGGGCTCCCTGAATTAACTTTAGGAACCGCAAGGCAATAATGCGCTTGTGCCTTCTACCCTAGTTGGCGTCTAATGAACTGTGGGATAAGCAAACCGCAAACGCCCACAGGCTCATGATGCAACAACAGCAGCAAAACTGAACTTCATGCAGCTCTGAGTTTACCTAAGGGGTCTTATAGCAGAAGCTGGCTTCGGATGAGGCCGAATGTCCACCTGGTAGAATATAGAGAAAGTGAGAATAGAAGTCCCGGTGGCAGCCTTTCCGCTCTGAGAAGCATTTGTCTGCAGCCAAAAGCTCATGAATTACTCAAGAAGGGATGAACCCTAGAGCATGGGGTTGGATTAAGGTCTTCTGAGTCAACTCGATATGGTGGAACTAGAAATCGGCGCATCAGTACAGGGTCTATCTTGAAAAAGATTTAGGTTGGCGGACCCCATGCCCTTGGGCCAGTATTGAACAAAGAGTAACACCTGAATGCCATCCATCCTGAGAGGATATGTAACGCAAACATTTTGAGGACATTCACACACAATCTCCAAAAAAATCCTGAGTCCTGTCCCTGAGCTTCTTACTTATTATATTGAGAATAAAATAAGAAATATTTTTTTTGTCTTAATATCTACCTTAAATCACATTGCTAATTTTGTAGCCCAAATACTAAAATTTGCATGTAAAATTGTAATTTTATAACTTTTGGAAATGTCAGTAAAAACTTGGCTGTGCCAGTACATTTTGGGTGTCTTGTCAGTAAATTTCAATCTGGTAAATGGCAACACTGAATGCCCTTCAGGCACTGTGTTTCACGTGGGGCGCTTTCCAGACCTTGGTGTGGTAAAAGTCAACTGCAGTGTACATCTTGGGTCTAGAGCCACTGTGCTTGTCTTGCCCCTGAAAACTCAGTAAGTGGACCACTGGAAGCCGACTCAAATTTTGTTGGTTGCCGACACCAATATTTTCCTGCTGACCTGTCTATAAAAGAGGTTAACAATGTGGGACTGAGCACTGATGTCATCTACTGGTTGGAGTTTTGTGCACACTCTGCTCACTTTCCATCCAGTCCATACAGCATCAAAGAATCGTCTCCCTGCTGTTGCTCCTGTTGCAAAGAGTCTTGTGGAACTTTACTCTTCAAACTGTTCCTGCTGTCCACCTACATTGAACTAGCTAGAGTGTTGTGAATACTTGAGGTCTTGCTTCTTACCCTTAACCTGTATATTATATATCCACGTTGTCCTGATTCTGGACATGAGGGGAGACAGTCCAACTGCACCAGGTGGTCTCAGCTCACGTTCTAACAGGTTGGGATGGGATGAGGCTGATGTTTGTAGCCTGGAACCATGTTGTCCTCTGCTGTTTTAGTCTCTTTCGTCTTCAGGGTTCTTTTTGGCTCCATCGGGTGTAACTGGGTCTTTTGTCCCCTCGGCTGAGTTTTTTTTTTTCTACGGTCATGAAGGACTTTATGAACCAAAGTATTCTTTATAATGAGACCATAAGCACACTCATGTACCTTCTCCCACAGATTTTGTGTGATTTTAAGTTGTTTAAATCCCTGTTGAATTGAAGATGCAGTGCCTATCACTCCGAAACCAAAAGATCAACCTGTTGCAACTTCTACTGCCATTTCCAGCCTTGGGTTGTACAGTGCCAATAAAGAAGCAAAGCCCTTTCCGTTGCACTCACTTTTCCAACTGTTTTTATATGAAGATTGGATGTGTCCTGATTGGTTGTTTTCTCCCCTAAGTCCTTGCTGGCCTTGTATCCATTTGGTTTGGATGTTATTGAGAAGTGGTCTGTTTCCTTAGTGGATCTGACCATGTCTCACATGACAAGGCGAATACTGTTCCGATGGGGGTTGTACCTGCTTTAGAGGCCCTATCAATGAGTCACTGGAGGTCCTTTCCAGAACTTTGGGTTCCACCTCGCACCCAATTCTTGCTTTTGATTTTACTTTTTCAGACAACGTCTGACTGGTCAAAATCCCATAAAAAGGATCTGTCCATAGCTGTTGTTGACTCTGCTTGTAAAGCAGGTGGCTGTAGCATTTAGTTTCTGCTCGTGTGAGTATCCTGTTGATGCACATGTATAGGCCACCTTGGCTAATGTCCTGGATTGCGGAACGGACTTGTAGGAAGTGCTCGATTCACATTGGCCTTTGAGGGACAGCCCCTCTTTGTACTGCCTCTAGATATTCTTGTCAAGGATATTACTGGTGATAGCACTTTCTTTCTCTAGTGGAAGGAGCTTTAAAATCATAGTTCACATTTACCAAAAAATGCCTATGCAGATAAGGGACGTCTGTAGATGAAAACAAGCTATGCAGCTTTGACCAAAGTTTAATAATGCCCTTGCTCTTGATGTAGGACATTTACATACCTCATAAAATATGACTGGAATACTTCTAGGATGTTGCCAAGGACATTGCTAAGAGAAGCCTAATGTTACATCGGCACAGGAGCAAGCTTTCAGAAACGTCCTAGAAGTATTCCAGTCAGGCTTCATGAGGTATCTACACCTATAGCAAGGTCATTATTACATTTTGGTCAGAGCTGCACAGCTTCTTTTTTTTTTTACCTACAGATTCCCCTTATCTGCATAGGCAGTTTTTTGGTAAAGGCAAACTAACCCTTTAAAGGAGCAGACTACAAAGTAATTTCCTTCTCTATTAAGAAACGTCCCCTTTGTTTTTCCTCTTCCCTTGACTTTTCAGCATTGAGACCTTACAAGCTTGACTCTTTTTCCAACTGCAAAGTCTTGCACTGCAAGTCTACCAAATCCTCATACAGGATTTTCTTGTCATGAAGGCAGTATTAATTTTGGCAGCAAATTTCGATTTAGTTTTAGTCTTGGGACTAAAATGGCATTTTAGTTTTAGTCCCATTTTAGTCTTCTGAAAGTGTTTTAGTTTTAGTCTTAGTCTTTGACTAAAATGCCATTTTAGTTTTAGTCCCGTTTTAGTCATCGTATTTTAGTCGACTAAAATCTCCAGTACATTTTAGTCTAATATAATAATTTTAGTCAACTAAAATTGAATGTTCACAATACACAGCCCCCCACAGCACAAAGCCCCCCAGAGTACACAGCACAGCCCCAGCCCCCACCCTCTGCACAATACAAACCCCCCACAGTTCACAGCCCCCACCCTCTGCACAATACAAACCCCCCCCCACAGTTCACAGCCCCCCACCCTCTGCACAATACAAACCCCCCCACAGTTCACAGCCCCCCACCCTCTGCACAATACAAACCCCCCCCCACAGTTCACAGCCACCCACACTCTGCACAATACAAACCCCCCCACAATACACAGCCACCCACCCTCTGCACAATACAAACCCCCCCACAATACACAGCCACCCACCCTCTGCACAATACAAACCCCCCACAATACACAGCCACCCAAACTCCCCCCACAATACACAGCACAGTCCCCCTGCATTCCCAGGAGACTGGGGACAGCACTGCCAGCTTACTCTAAAGTTAAGAATAAATCACTGCCAGCCCTTTCTCATACACAGCTCCTCCTGTGTCACTCCCATTGTAAATCAAAGTCTCTAAACTTACCTCATAGCTCCGTTCTTGCATGAACCCGGTCACATGGCTGCTCTCCTCTGAAGATTCATGGATGGTCATGTGACGGCTCTCCTCCTCCAATCTAAAGCAACACTCGGAGGAGGAGGAGCAGGAGGAGGAGAGCGGCCAACAAGAATGAAGCTATTGAGGTTAGAAGCTTCATTTTACAATGAGTGACACAGGAGGAGGGGTGGTTTAGGAGGAGGGGCTGGCAATGTTTTTTTTCCTAATGATAGATTTGCTGGCAGTGCTGTCCAAGGGCCAGGAGAGGCGGAGCGGCTGGCTTGACCACCCCCCAATGTGTGTCACCCGGGGGCGGACCGCCCGATCCCCGCCCCCTATTAGTAAAAAACAAATGTCGGCGTATAACACGCATACACTGTGTTATACACTGATATATACAGTAAATTCATGAGGGTAAACGTCCCTCCTTGCCATTAACGTCCCGTTTTCGTTCCTTAACCACCTCCCTACTGTGCACGAAAACCCCCTTCCTGCCCAAGCCATTTTTCAGCTTTCAGCGCTGTCACACTTTGAATGACAATTGCGCGGTCGTGCGACGTGGCTCCCAAACAAAATTTGTGTCCTTTTTTTCCCACAAATAGAGCTTTCTTTTGGTGGTATTTGATCACCTCTGCGGTTTTTATTTTTTGCGCTATAAACAAAAGAAGAGCGTCCAGTTTGGAAAAAAAACACTATTTTTTACTTTTTGCTATAATAAATACCCATTTTTTTTTTTTTTTAAATAAAATTTTCCTCAGTTGAGGCCGATACGTATTCTTCTACATATTTTTGGTAAAAAAAAAAAAATCGCAATAAGTGCGTATTGATTGGTTTGCGCAAAAGTTATAGCGTGTACAAAAATAGGGGATAGATTTATAGCATTTTTATTTTTTTATTTTTTTATTAGTAATGGCGGCGATCTGCGATTTTTTTTTTATTGTGACTGCGATATTGCGGCGGACACATCGGACACTTTTGACACATTTTTGGGACCATTCACGTTTATACAGCGATCCCTGCTATAAAAATGCATTGATTACTGTATAAATGTGATTGGCAGGGAAGGGGTTAACCACTAGGGGGCGGGAAGGGGTTAAATATGTTCCTTCAATGTGTTCTTACTGTGGGGGGAGGGGACTGACTGGGGGAGGTGACCGATGGTTGTCCCTATGTACAAGGGACACACCATCAGCCTCCTCTCCCTCACAGGACGTGGATCTCTGTGTTTACACACAGAGACCCACTTTCCTGCTCGTTTCCCGGGCAATCGCAGGTGCCTGGCGGCAATCGCGGCCACCGGGCACGCGCACCGGGGCCTTGTGAACGCGGCGGGCGCGCCGCTGGCGGCGAGCGCGCGCCTTCTAGCTCGTTTTAAAGGGAGGACGTCATATGACGTCCTCCCAGAACGAGAGTATCCTCCGCCCGCCGTCAATTGACAGTGGGCGGTGGACAAGTGGTTAAAGAAAACTGATTTTATTTTCGTCATAGTTTTCGTCAGTTGATGAAAATGTGCTGTACTTTTAGTTTCGTTTTCGTCACTGTAAAAAAGCCTCTGACGAAAACGTTTTCGTTGACGAAATTAACACTGCATGAAGGTGCACCCCTACATTTCAGAGATGGGGGACATCTGTTGACCTTTTGCTGACACTTGAACATCTTGCATTCCAGATGGTTGGTAGTGGGAGGTGGTATCCCAGGGCTTCAAACTCAAGTTTCTTTCCCTGCCTGCTCCTAGCATTTTCCCTTCAAACCTTCCTGTGCCTCCTCACAGACTGACAGATGTTCGTTAGGCTCATTAAGTTGTTATATTATTAGTTATTAGGCCCATTAGGTTCCTTACGGCCTTCTGAGAAAAAATGTCATAGCTCCAGTCCCTCTTGTTGAACGATTCCAGGGGATTTTACTTCAACCTGTTCACTTTCCTAAAACTAAAAGGGGCAATCACCCCAGTTTGGACCTCAAAGTTGAGGTGATTAATAGGATCTACTAGATTTGCCATTGCCTTCCTTCATCAGGGAGATGTTTTGACTTCTGTGAATATCAAAGTGCTTACTTGCATGTCCCCGTCTTTCCAGCACACACGTTTCCTGTAGGACCACTGCACTACAAGTTCACAGCTCTGCCATTTAGCCTATCTTTGGTCCCTCGGGTGTTCACCAAGTTGTTGACCTTGTTTCATACTCATGGCATCTTTTTTAACTTCAATAAATTTTTATTATAAAGTCAGGTTCATACAATAGACAACGCAATAAACTTTGCCATCAACATTTGGACATCTATGTGATGTACTTATACCGCGACTATATTCAAGGCATAAAATAGAAGGATAAGAGGTAGAATTAACACATTGGTTTATAACTCATAATAAGAACATTGTTGAAAAAAAAATATTGTCTCTTAACTATATATCAGAAATAAGGATTGGCTTTACTCTGGTTTCCAATTTCGTTTAAACCATATTTCCCAGGCAGACCATTTGTCTCTTGTGGATAAGTATTTGCCCTGAGATGCTGCGAACATTAACTCGTACGTGGCGTGGGTGTTAGTCGTCTCTACAATTTCTCTAAATGATGGTGGGATTGCTGCTAGCCAGTGTCGCAGAATCACCAGCCTAGTGCTGAGAAGGATGTGCGTGACTACAGTTCTTATTTGTGGCGCTATTTGTTCTATTCCTAATGATAATACTGCTAGTGCTGCGTTAGGCGCAATGTGTGACCCTGCCAACCTAGAAATGAGATTGAACACTTCGGACCAAAGTGGGTTCAGGGCATGGTAATTCCATAGAATATGGTGCAGAGTACCCGTCTCTCCGCATTTCCTCCAACAAAGAGAGGAGGTAGAAGCATTAAATTTGGACATTCTGTATGGTGTAAGGTACCACCTGAGTAAAATTTTATGGGTTACTTCCCAGAGATTGGAGCTTTTAGTCGCTGTGAAATTATATACTAGGGCTTTTTGCCATTGGAGTTCTGAGTACTCTGCACCTAGTTCTCGTTCCCATGCAACTATATTAGTGGATTTTTCAAATAAGGCTTTAGACTGTAAGAGACAGTAGAACAGTGAGATGCCTTTAATAGTGGTGCAACTGTTCGTTAGGTATAACAATGCTCGCCATGGCAGCAACGTTTCAAAATTGGACAATGTTCGAATAAAGTGAACTATTTGCATGTATCTATATTGGTCCCTGTCCTCAAGATTATATTCTATTTGCAATGCTCTAAATGTTTTTGGGGCCGGGCCTACCAGTATATCTTGTACAGTTTTGATGCCTTTGGCCTCCCAATGTGTGACAGACAAGTCTGGGATTATCAGTGAGAAGCAAGAGATATTAAGAGGTAAGGGCTTTAAAAGTTGATCTGGGATGTCTAGAGATGTGAACATTCTCCACTTTTGAAGTGTGGCCTTCATAGTTAGAGATATGTGTGGGTATGCAATGGGGTATAATGTGGCATGTTAGGAGTATATCAGCCAATTTGTGCCCCAAGGTTTGGGCTGCTTCTAGGTCCAACCATTTAGGGCCTTGGCGCTGGTTAAACCAAGCTCTGGTTTGAGAAAGGATAGTAGCCGAGTGATAATCTTGTAATAGGACATGGCCTATACCTCCTGCACTTCTAGTTTTAATAAATTTTTTGAAAGCGCACCTAGCTCTTCTACCCCGCCACAGGAATTTGTTCAGTATAGACTGAGCCTTGGTAAAAAAGGAATTAGGGATCGGGATTGGTAGTGATCGGAAGAGGTATAACAGTTGTGGTAAGACTAACATTTTAAATGACGCTAGCCGTCCCGTCCAGGACAGCTCAACCTTGCCCAGTTCCTGTAACTTGTTGGTCAGAATATTGAGGAAGGGAGTAAAGTTAGCTGTAACTAGGTCTTCTGTAGATGCCGTGAGGGTAATCCCTAGGTATTTTATCCCATCTTGCTTCCATATGTATGGGAACCGTGCGCTAAGTCGCGTTTGGACAGATAGATCAATACCCAATCCCATTATATACGATTTACTTTCATTGACCTTATAGTAAGACAACTGGTTAAACATAGCTAAAGCCGAGTGCACAGAAGCCAGGGAAGTCTCCACATCTGTGAGAATCATTATAATGTCGTCAGCAAATAGGCTAATCGTGTGTGTAGAGTTGGGCATGGAGAAACCTTTAATGTTGGGGTGAGATCAAATATAGATGGCCAGGGGTTCCATTAAAAGATTAAATATTAAAGGGGATAGTGGGCACCCCTGTCTGGTGCCGTTAGATATGGTGAACGGCTTGGAGAGCACCCCTGAGGTATAGACCTGAGCCGAGGGGTTAGAGTATAAGGCTAATATTGCTTGCAGTATATTACCCGAGAAGCCAAAACTTTGTAATACTTGGGTGAGGTACATCCAGTGAATACGATCAAAGGCCTTCTCTGCGTCCAATGCCAACAGCAGAGAAGGCCTTTTGTGCAGTTTAGCTAGATGAATAATGTTAATTAGTCTACGCGTGGCATCGGACGTTTGGCGACCCTTAGTGAAGCCCGTCTGATCAGGGTTAATGATAAGGGGAAGTATGTCTATTAATCTGTATGCAACAATTTTAGCATAAACCTTTAAGTCGATGTTGAGAAGTGATATGGGCCTAAAGTTTGGAGGGGAATCAGGCTCCTTCCCTGGCTTCGGCAAGGCCACAATAACAGCACCCAACATTTCAGGTGGGAACGAAGGCCGAGGCGGCGGCAGCGGCAAAGATTTGTTCCATATATGGTATCAGTAAATGTTTGAAGGATTTATAATAGTCACCAGAAAATCCATCCGGCCCTGGAGACTTGTTAATTGGGAGTGAGTCTATCGCCCTATGTATCTCTGCCATGCTGAACGGCTGATTGAGGGTCAATAGTTGCTCCTGTGAGATGTTAGGAATGTCTAATTTTCCAAGAAACACGTTTATTGCTTCAACATTTGGTTGGGTAGTGTTCTGATCATCTTTCAAATTGTAAAGAGAGCCATAGTAATGGCTAAAGGCGTCCGCCATTTCTTGGGGATGATACAATTTATTTTTGGTAACGGGGTGTATAATATACGGAATCTGAGTTTTTTGTCTCATGCCCTTTACCCTTTGAGCTAGATTCTTACCCGCTTTGTTACCTGTAGCGTAGTATGTCATCTTAAGTTTTTTTGATGTTTTTTCAAAGTTCTCTAAAAGAAGGAGCCGCAACTCACATCTCAGCTGGGTAATTTGACTCAAAATTTTGGGAGAAGATTTTTGCTTATTACTAGTCTCTAATAGGAAGATTTTGTCAGTGATTTCTTTTATTTGCCTGTGCCGCTGCCTCTTGACCCTCGCTCCCTGTTGTATGAAAATGCCACGAATAAAAGCTTTGTGGGCATTCCACAGTACAAATTTATCTTGCACAGAGGATTCGTTATTCTTAAAAAATTCAGTTAGCTGGTTTTCAATGACTGACTTATAGTCCGCTTGCTGTAAGAGAAAGGAGTTCAATCTCCATAATGGAGGTGCGGTGTTGGGTGTCCCGTCCACCAGAGACAGGGTAGTAGAAGAGTGGTCAGACCACGTAATGGCATTAATGTTCGTGGCGGATGCATTGGCTAGTGTTTGTTGGTCGACAAGAAAAAGGTCAATGCGGGAATAAGTCCTGTGAGGTGATGAAAAGAATGTGAAGTCTTTTTCTCCCGCATGTAAGCATCTCCAGGCGTCAAACAGATCGTGCTTGTGAATTGAGGGTAGTAACTATGGTATACGTCAGGGATATGCAATTAGCGGACCTCCAGCTGTTGCCAAACTACAAGTCCCATGAGGCATAGCAAGACTCTGACAGCATCAAGCATGACAACCAGAGGCAGAGGCATGATGGGACTTGTAGTTTGGCAACAGCTGGAGGTCCGCTAATTGCATATCCCTGGTATACGTGATTGAGTTAAGTTCAGAAACCAGGATAAGATACCGGCCATTTTCATCTTTAATTTCCTCAAGTAGGGTGAAAGTTACAGAGTCACGTATTGCTATGAGGACTCATTTAGTTTTATTGCGGGCATTTGCGGTAAAAAGATGTGGAAAGTTCCTGTGCGAACATTTGGGTGGTGTTGAAGCAGAGAAATGTGTCTCTTGAGCGCAAAGTATGTCAGCTTCGTTAGAGAGGGCTTCTGACCATAAGGAACGCCTTTTAGCAGGATGATTCAGTCCTTTAGAGTTTATAGAAATGATCTTTATCCCCATACTTGCAGGAGTGTGAAGATTATGTTACATTGCTGCTTTACATTCATTGTTGGTGCAATGTCTCCCTCATGTGGTTGGATTTGGGATAGCGGTGGGAAACTGAAAATGATGGTGCATAAAGTCAAAAAGTTTACTATTTGGTGATGCGCAGAGAGTTTGTCTATTTTGGACTTCGGGCCAAGTTGAGTGGCATTTCTGCATGGAGGGTCCAGCAGTAATTACTTGAAAGATTTACAAGACGGAGTTCAACAGTGAAAACAAGAAAACTGAGAGAAAAAAGAAAAACATAGAAAAATATAACCAAGCAACTGATAGAAAACAATAGAGAGGTCCTAGTCCTCAGTGGGCACTAGAACCAGGATACCCGTATGCAGCGTTAAGCTGCCCAAAGTGGGTGGGGGTAAAGTTCAGGCCTAATGGCGCTCCTGTACGTTCCTCCAGGGGTTAGTAGTGGAGTGTTACCCATCCGGGTCAAGTGTGCGATTTTGCGTTTTTGTTTGTAACAGTTTTCCAATCTGGTTCTGCAGACCTCCTTGGCTTCACAGCAGGGGAATCATCAGAATGCTCTGGCAGTATACCCCATTCCTCCAGAAGAGAAAGGCCTTTTCCCAGAGAGTCTATAGTGTATGTTCGGCCATCTTTCACAATAGATAACTTTGTGGGATAACCCCATCTGTATACAATTTTATGATTCCTAAGTATCTTGGTTATTCAGGGTCTTTCGTTTCTGAAGTGTATATTGCGACAGGTCCGCATAAAACTGTAAATTTTGATACTGTGCAGGTATTTGTTCACCTTTACGCATCGTCACCATCAGCAATTCCTTTGCATGAAAGAAATGCATGCGCAGTATTACGTCTCTAGGGACCTGCTCTGGCAAAAAAAGACGGCTTAGGTAAGCGGTGAATTCTGTCAATCGTTAGCTCGAGACCAGATAGATTAGGGGTGAGCAGTTTAAACAGTGATGTAGCATAATCACGCAGGTCAGCTGGCTGGATTGACTCGGGGAATCCCCTGATCTTCATATTGTTCCTCCTATTCCTGTCTTCAAAATCTGCCAGCTTAGCTTTCACCCATTCCGTGTCCCCTTCTCTCTCCTCATGTGAGTCTACTAGATCATTGATGGTTTCAGCAAAGTCTCCCATTTTTTGCTCTATATGATCAACCCTCGATTCCACTGCTTGTATGTCAGTGTGGAACCTGTGCATGCACTGTGCCATATCAGATTGTAGTGAGCTCCTTAGTGATAGCAGCATATCTTTCAGTACAGTGTCTATCACAGGCTGGTGCATGGTTGGGAACGATTCTATTGAATCAGGGAGATCATGTGTCTCCTCTCCAGAGTCTGTGGCATGGCTGGCCTGGGGACTGTATCCCTCTCCATCCAGCCTGAGTTTTGCTTTAGCTGGGCTGCCAGAGATAGGGGAGGGAGAGTGCTGCTGTGAGCTTGCAGGGGAGCTGTTATTTGTGTGTTTCTTGCCTTTATCAGGCAAGTTGTTGGCCGTTTTGTCTGCAGGTGTGGATGATGGCCGGGGGCCATCTTGCCTACCTTCATTTGGCTTATGAGGATAAAAGTCCGTCAGACGCTGCGGTTTGCGGGGCTCCTTTCTTTTCCTGGACATGCTGCAGGAGTAATCCAGGTAATCCGGAGGTAGATCGCCTTGTGGGGATGATGTTTTGGGGTCCCGATGGGATGATTCGTGCTGCTATTCCCTGGTTATCACAGGAGCTCCGGTTCTATGCTGCCATTCAGCTTGCACGCAGGCCACGCCCCCCCTCATGGCATCTTTTTTGTAGGATGCTCTGATTACTGTTGAGCAAGCAGTCGATGGGGGCTCTGCTCAACAACGTATCTCTAACTATACAAATGTTACAGCGGTTGAGGTGGGACTTGAGTCTTCAGAAATAATTTTTGGAACTTATTCATTACTTGGAAGTATCTGGGTCTGATCCTGACTTGGCTTAGGACATAGTGTTCCTTCCCCAGAAGGAGTGCAATCAGATCCAGATTTAGTCAAACACCATGACAATAGTGAACAACAATCGTCAGGTAGGAACCAAAAGTCTAGCTGTGGCAAGAGAGGTTGAACAAACACTGTCTTGGGCAGAAGTCTTGTCGGCCATGTACATTCTAGGTATAGACAATTAGAAGGCAGACTGGTGGAGGATGAAGTATGTGGATCTCCGGGCCCTCATGTTCAACAACAAACTCAACAGGTTTATAAGGTAACCCTCTACGCAATCGGTGCCTCACTATATATGTATCCTATAGTTGCCGCCAACAGTAATATGTGTGTTCCCACATCCACTGGTTACTTATATTAGAAAAGTGCTGCACAAGCATGTGATAATCACAATGTAAGTGACATGAAACCAAATATTATATACAAAACACCATTATGTTTGTATGAATCATAAAAAAACATATATGCATGCATATGTGCTCAAATCAATAGTCATTATTTGTTTGTTTAGTCCCAAGAATAATTGTGCAAACACCACACAAGGTCAAAGGTGATGAGCACATAGGCCCCTTTCACACTGGGGCGGTTTGCAGGCGCTATTTTGCTAAAAATAGCGCCTGCAAACCGAGCCTAAACAGCGGCTCCTTTCTCTCCAATGTGAAAGCCCTGAGGGCTTTCACACTGGAGCGGTGCGCTAGCAGGACGGTAAAAAAAGTCCTGCTAGCCGCATCTTTGGAGCGGTGTGTTTACCGCTCCTACACCGCTCCTTCCCATTGAACTGCATGGGATACCGCAGTAATACCGCCCGCAAACCGCGGCTGTAGCCGCGGTTTGCGGGTGGTATTAACCCTTTATTGGCCGCTAGCGGGGGTTAAAACCGCACCGCTAGCGGCCGAATAGCTCAACAATCCCGACGGTCTAGCGCCGCTAAAAATAGCGGCGCTATACCGCCACCCGCCCCCACCGCCCCAGTGTGAAACCAGCCATAATGGGAGCACTGGATAATAATTAGCACCAGCACATATGTCAAGGATCTGTTTAATGTAAAGGCAAAGGACTTTTAGCCCAGGTTCACACTGGGCTGCGGGAATGGGGAAGGAAAGGGAGTAGCCATATAGGCTCCCCTTTCCTCATGGGGTCACTGTAACTGCAAGGTTAATACATACGTTTCTAAGAAGGTTTAGCTACAGGGCTAGAGAGTCAATAGTTTAAAAAAAAAAAAAAAAAAAAAAAACCCCAGTCAGTAGATTTGATTAAGCTCAGGTGTGTTAGAGAGTTCTGGAAATCTGAGAATCAGTAAGGGATTGGTTAGTGAAATCAGGTGTTAGATCAGGAAAATTCTAGAAGCTGGTTTCTGGTCCATTTAAGGAGCAGTTCCAGGCAGGTTAGTGGTGCGATACCAGAAGATTCCAGCAGGAGGAGCTCCCCACCCTACCCCCCCCCCCCCCCCATCTTTTTCCCGTCGCGGCCAATTCATGTGGTAGGCTCCCTCTGGTGAATTGCCAGAGGGGAGAATTAAGGAAAGTCAAGTTCAAGTAATAATCAGCTCGAGTCTCAGTGGCTGGGTTGAGTACGGGTATTGATAAACACTTGGTTGGAAAGTATGTTTTAAAAGTTAAAATTGGTGGATTATGGATTTATGTTTTGAAAACCAGTGAATCAGGCCGTGGCCAATAATTATCCAAAAAAAATAAAAAATAAAAAAAAATAAAAAATAAAAATAAATAAAATAAAATAATAATAATATATATAAAAATAAAAAATGTTACATGGAGATTAATAAAATTGGTTGTTTAAGTTATAACTTGCTCTGGTGTTTTTTGTGCTCTATGCATGTTTGCGGGGGTGTGCATGATGCATGTGATCCCATGAAGCCGTGCGAGTTCATCTGAACTCGCACGATTTCACTCCCACTTGTCAGTCTCGATTTCGGCCACAGAATGCACAGATGTCAATGTAAATCGCGGCCCGAACTCACAAAAAGTAGTACAGAAACTACTTTTTGAAATCGGTGCAGCGCCGCAGATGCGCGCATTGCACCGATTAGGACGGTGCCATTGCCGGCAAATGCCTCCGATTTCACATGTCAAAACGCACTAGTGTGAACCAGGGCTTAATACTGTGTGGTGTTTAGTGGTGCAACGGATCGGTGGTGATCCGAACGGGTCACCCTGTTCGGATCGGAACACCACGCGATCCGTGGAGCGCTCCGGAGCCTCGGCCATAGGAAAGGCCACGGCTTCGGCCTAGCTCCGGAGCAGCGGCCATCTTTGTACACCTGGCGGTTGCTGCTGTAGTAACGTTTCGCCGCCGCCATCTTGCTCCACCCCACACTCCTCACTATCATTACTGTGCAGAATGGGACAATCTTGTTACACCCAACGGCGTTTTAGATTTCACAGTTATTTTCAACACAAAACGGAGCTTATATGCTTTAATACATTATTTGGAAATCCAACGGACTGTTTACATGTTAAATTTTAAAAGCAGCAGCAAACCTTACATGCTTGCTAATGTGACGGAACACCTCTGATTTTCATATTTAACATTTAGTTGTGTAAATGTGAAAATCAGAGGTGTTCTGTCACAACCATGTAAGGTCAGCAGGTTTGCTGCTGCTTTTAAAATTTAACATGTAAACAGTCCCTTGGATTTACAAATACTGTATTTAAGCATATAAGCTCCGTTTTGTGTTGAAAATAACTGTGAAATCTAAAACTCCGGTGGGATTTGTCTTTTCTTTTTTTTTTTTTTGCTGATCCGAAAAATTATCCGATCCGAGGATCGATCCGATCCATGAGTTTTTTGATCCGTTGCAACATTTGAAAGCAATTCTAGAGAATAAAACCGTAGTAGTATTTTATGTCGCACGATATTACCGCAGATCTATGAAATGCAAAGTTTCAGTAAAAAATGCATTAAAGTAAATTTTGGGGCACACAAATACAATAAATTACTTGTTTTTTTGGTAAAATATAAAAAACGAGAGTGTACCGAGTAAATAGATACCCAACATGTTAAACCTTAAATTTGTGTGCGCCTGTGAAATGTTGACAAGCTTCCGTACCCTATATTTTCCATAGACGACCCTTTAAAAAGCTCCCTTTAGGTCATCGGTTCAGCGTTACAGAGGAAGCATGTGCTAGAAATATTGCTCTTACTCCAGCATGCACAGCGATATGTAACATGTACCGCATTCAACGTTTTTATGTGTAGGTGCCCCCGACACATAGGTATATCATGGATTTTATGTGCTTGGGTGTAACTTGCATGTTTTTTACAGTTTAACTTTTTTTTTCACATGTGATGCTGTCAGAGGGCATGCGTACACATTACCAGGGGTGCGTGAAAGCAATGAGGCAGCAGTGCAGCCACCAGAATGCTTGCATCTGACAGGCAGGAGTCAGCTTGTCAGATATACACACACACTTGCGATGGCTGTAGCCACCGCAAGTGTGTGTAAACCCCCCCCCCCCCATGCTGTCAGGTCCATTCGATGTACGGACCTGGCAGTGAAAGGGTTAAATAGTATTTGGGGTTTTATGTCATTCACATTGTGATTATCATGTGCTGCGCAGAACTTTTAGGATATACGAGACTGAATGGGTTTGTTTCCAAGTGCAGGGATCCACAGGTGGAAGCAATTCATTCTCTGGCAGCTCAGTGGAATCGGTACACCCTGGTCTATGCCTTTCCTCCCCTGAAACTTCTGCCTACTTTGCAGGATCAAGATGGAGGGCATTCTGGTAATCCTTCTTGCTCCAAGTTGGCAGATGTGGTAAACAGATCGGGTACGACTTTAATGCCTAGTACACACGACCGGTTTTCCCGACAGAATTCCTCTCAGCCTGCCTTGCATACACACGCTCAGACAAAAGTCCACCCGTCCAAAGCGCAGTGACGTACAACACGTACGACGGCACTAAAAAGGGGAAGTTCTATTCCAACGGCGCCACCCTTTGGGCTGCTTTTGCTGATCCTCGTGTTAGTAAAAGTTTGGTGAGAGACGATTTGCGCTTTTTAGCCTCCATGCTTTTCAGTCTGTTACAGCGTGATGAATGTGCTATCTCCATTACGAACACTAGTTTTACCAGAAAGAGCTCCCGTCTCATACTTGATTCTGAGCATGCATGTTTTTTTGCCCGTCAGAAAACCATACAGACGAACGGATTTCCCACTTGGATTTTTGGCCTGACGGGGGAAAAAAGGGATCCTGATCCTGATTTTTTGTCCGGCAGTTTTCCCGTCGGAAAAACTGCGATGGAGCATACACACGCCCAGGATTCCCGACGAAAAGCTCTCATAGCAGTTTTCCCGTCTGAAAAATCGGTCGTGTGTACAAGGCATAAGTCTGTGATTCCTATGATTCTCTGGGCTGGGAAGTCTGCTTCCAGCAAGGTCTATCATTCGACTTAAAAGTCTTACTTCACTTGGTATAATGCCCGGTACACACGATCCGATTATCGGACGAATGATCGTTCGTATTTTTTTTTTTGCATGCTAATCTCACGTCGAATCTGATGAGTTTACTAAAGTCACGAAAATTCTCGTACGACAGAATAAAAATTCAGAAGTGATGTCATGTGTTGTAATGCATTTGTATTGCATTTTCGACCGTTGTCCTCTCACTCTTTGACTAAAAGACCTTTTGTCCCATGCATTTCCCACCATCCATTTTCTTGTGACCAATTGAGTTCTTAATCTGGTTCTCTGTGTTTCAGAAGCTGTCATTTGAACCCATCAGAGACATTTGTCACTTCTTTCTCACCCACAAGGTTGCTTTTTATGTAGCTATCACCTCTTCGAGATGGGTTTCTGAAGTGTCCTCTTGCAAAGAGCTCTTTTGATCTTGCATACAAGGTGATATTGAGACCTTCTTGGCTAAGGTAATCTCTGCCTTTCAGTTTAACCAGGATATTGTTCAACTGTACTTCTGTCTGTTCCCTGCTCATCCAGTTCTGTCCAGCTCTGTAGATTGCTTCAAAAAAGGTCTGGATTCTTTCCTAAATGTACATAATATAACTGGATACTAATATGTATATGTAAAGTGGATCTAGGGAATATCTCATTGCCTCTTGGATGATCAGAAAGGTCACAGCGATCACATGACACTGGCAGTGGGCCAGTACTGTGATCAGTCAGGCGTCCACTGAGTAGGAGGAAAGTCCCACCCGGCCATCAATCTGCTATAGACCGGGCGGGAAGATGTTAAATGTATTCTGCTTATATTTAGCTTTCTCTGGTTGCTTTCATCCCCCCTCATCAACATGCTAATAAGATGTTTAAATAATACCGTTCCATTTTTACCTTATACCTTGTTTTAGACCCAGTGACATCTCTCTGCTTCTCTGTGCAATGCAGTCAGATCATGGCTGGTGGGAGGGACTGACAGGGTACTATGCATAGATTCATTGAAACATCACAGCAATCTGCCTCAGTACTCATCTCAAGAGCCCTGATGCAAGCAATGGATTGTCTCTTGGGAAGAGGTTTACCAATATCAAATGCCTTCATGGGTAGGTGGCAGTTTCCAAAATCATAATTATTTTGCTAGAAAATTACTCCGAACGCCCAAACATTATATATTTTTTTTTAGCAGAGACCCTAGAGAATAAAATGGCGATCATTGCAATTTGTTATGTCACACAGTATTGGCGCAGCAATTTTCACGCATTTAAAAAAAAAAAACTTTAATAAGTAAAAAAAAAACACAATATTTACCCCGATTTTTGTATAATGTGAAAGATGATGTTACCCTGAGTAAATAGATACCCAACATGTTACGCTTTAAAATTGTGCACACTCGTGGAATGGCGCTAAAATTTCCATAGGCCACTCTTTAATTTTTTTTTACAGGTTACCAGTTTAGAGTTAGAGGAGGTCTTGTGCTAGAATTATTGCTCTCACTCTAATGTTCGCGGCGATACCTCACATATGTGGTGCAAACAACGTTTACATATGCAGGCGCAACCTACGTATGTATTTGCATACAAAGGACAAGGGGAAAAGGGCGCTTTAAAAAAAAAATATATATATATATATATATATATATATATATATATATATATATATTTTACACTGTCCTCTTAATTATTATTTTTGATCACTTTTATTCATATTACAAGAAATGTAAACATCTCTTGTAATAGGAATAAGGTATGACAGGTCCTCTTTATGGAGACATCTCCTCTACCCTGGAAAGCATGAGATCAAAAAAAAATTAAGAAACATTGATCTCTATTTTCCAAGTACAAAAAAAAACTGGCAGTGTTTACATCTGCCAGAGCAGTCAGTGATGTCATGATGTCGCTTCCGGCCTCCCAGGGTCATAGAGATGGCCAGGGACCATCTGGCCCCTGGCCAGCTCTATGGTAATCCGATCGCATGGGAGAGCCCGGAAAGGCATGGGAGGGGGCGGACGTCCCCTCCTGCTTCCTGTAAAAGCAATCCAGCGGCTGAAAATGGAATCGCCAGCTGAAAAGAAAGCTATCTGAATGATTCCAGTGGCTGCAGGCATCATTCAGATATTACCACTTCAGCCTAAGGACATCATATGATGTCCTACGCGTGGGAAGTGGTTAAGAATGCTATTTCTTTCTCGTACATCACGGGACACAGAGCGGCATAGTCATTACTATGTGGGTTATATAGTTTACCTTCAGGTGCTGGCACTGGCAACTTCCAAACCGGAAGTACCCTCCCCTATATAAGCCCCTCCCATCCGGGAGCACCTCAGTTTTTTGCCAGTGTCTAAGGTGTTGGCCAAGAAGTAACATGTGTTTTTCACTGAGCTTGCGTACAGGTTATTTTGGGCCTCAGTAAGCTATTCCGGATCCGACCAAAAAAAGCTTCATAGCTAAACGGTCGGTACCCGGGCCTTGCAGAGAAGAGCAAGGTTTTGCCTGTAATGCTTCTCTTAGGAGGGCTGGACCCTGGGATCCAGAGCTCTGGTCATACCCACGACCAAGATGTTTTCTGTGCAGGGTGCTATACAGGTCCAGGGGAGTGGAATCCTTGGGAACCCGGTCCCTGAAGGTTTAATTACAATGCCTGCCGTGAGAGGTGAAGTTTGGGCTTCTGTGGACCAAACAGAGTCCTGCGGCGGGGAAAAGGTAAGTGGGGGCCCCTCAGGAACTTGGTTCTATTGAAGGGACCCCCAAGCCTAATATGTCTTTCTGCCTGTTACCTAACGGTATTCCCGCTAAATATCTGTGCATGCCTGTAACTACTAAAAAATGTAATAATTTTAAGAGTGGTCAAGAAAAAAAAAAATGGTTAAACCGCGGTACCTGTGTTAAACCACTAGAGGCCGCTGTGGAACGTTGTTTTCTTGTCATGTGGATTTTTTCTTTCCAAGTCAAAATCCAGGCAGATGGTGAGTTCTCTGGATGGGAAACTGTTTCCTCTGCCATGTTGCAATGCTCGTCCATCCCCTGGCCCTGTGGCAAACAGGGCCCTGGCTTCTGTCCCTAGTTCCTTTCAAAAAAGAGGGCTGAAGGCGCACGTGCCCGCGCGCGTGCACGCGCCTCTATAGAGGTGAGCTGGAAAAAGGGGCGGAGCTTGGTGGATGACGCTCTGTGCGCGCCACAGCGCTTCTGCGCATGTGCGGGCGTCCCAGCATGATAAAAAGCACAATTAGGTGTTGTCAGCTGGTTATGGAAGGCAGAAACAGAGCTGGCAACATTTAGAAAGGCATACAGCAGGCGGTTGATGCAGGCATCCCCATAGAAAGGCACATTAGTAGACACCAACTGTTTATATAGCAGCAATTGTGCTAGACTATTGTCAGTAAGTGGTGTATTTCGGCTGGAATACCTCAGCTTTGGGCTTAGGAATATGCCGTCTAAAGTCTCCGGGACTAAGAATCCCAGGAAGCATAGGGGGTCTCCATCGGGCTCTGAGGATCTTGGGCATGCTTCGGCTGCACCAATCTCCCCTGAAAAATCAGAGGTTAGTGACCGTAGAGCACCCTCAGGAGTACCTGGTACTGTGGCTGTCCTCAGTTCACCTGCTCCTGTGTATATAACAGAGGAGGTTTTATCCTCAGCTCTGGGAGGACTGGAAGAGAGATTGACAACATTGATCGCTGCTTCCCTGTCAGAGGGAAAGCGCGCCCGATCTCCGTCTCCTCCCTCAGAGTACCTGTTAGCAGAGCAACAGTCCCATACAGGGATCGACCTACCTGAAGGGGATCAGGATGAGGTTGATTCTGTTGTAGAGGAATCAACAGTGGAAGAGCCATTCTCAGCATCACATGCTGAAAGATTATGGGTTCAGTCCCTGACTAACATGGTCCGATCAGCATTTAAAATGCCCCTTGCGGAGCCATCATCCACTTCTGTCTCCTCGTTGGGGTCGCTAAAAGCTCCCCAGACTGTTTGTTCCTTTCCAATCCATCCTTTACTGGAAGGGCTCATTTACCAGGATTGGGAACATCCTGATAAAATATTTACTCCCCCCAAGAGATTTCCCGTGGTCTATACCATGGAGGATAAGTTCATCAAAAAATGGAGGGTCCCTACAGTGGACGCAGCCATCTCTTGTGTGAATAAATCACTGACATGTCCAGTAGATAATGTCCAAATGTTCAAGGACCCAATAGATAAAAAATTGGAGTCCTTATTAAAATCTGCTTTCTCTACAGCAGGCTTGGTGACACAACCAGCAGTGGCAGCTATTGGGGTCTGCCAAGCAGTGAAGGATCAGTTGAAACAGGTCTTAAGGGACTTGCCAGATCAGCAGGCTCTTGCCCTAGCTGATCTACCTAGAGCCTTATGCTTTGCGGTGGACGCTATAAAGGATTCAATCCATCAGGCCTCCCGCCTTACGCTGTCTGTAGTACATATGCGCAGGCTTCTATGGCTCAAAAACTGGTCTGCTGAAGCTCCCTGTAAAAAATTGCTGGTCAGCTTCCCATTTCATGGTGAACGCTTATTCGGGGAAGACCTGGACAAATATATCCAGAAAATTTCCAGCGGTAAAAATACGCTCTTGCCGGTTAAAAACAGAGTTAGAGGTCCCTCTTTTAAGAGGCCTGCTTCTCCAGTCCCTAGGACATCGGCTGTGAAACAGTTCCGACGGCCTCCTCGGTCAAATCCCGGGGGTAAAAATCAGGGACAATCGCAGGGTAACAAGAAACCCTGGGTCAGGAGAGGTACAAAACCTCCCCCAAAATCAAATGCATGAAGGGTTGCCCCCACTCAATCGGGTGGGGGGAAGACTTCAGTTTTTCGCAGAGACCTGGCGGGACACGATCAGAGACAGATGGGTGCTCTCCGCAGTAAGTCTGGGATACAAATTGGAGTTAAAAGACTCCCCTCCTTCCCATTTTATGAGGTCAAACGTGCCAAGGGATCCCCGGAAGAGAGGATCCCTCCTGTTGGCACTAGAACAACTATTGCTCCAAAGAGTAATTATGGAGGTTCCCCTGGAAGAATGGGGGTTCGGGTTTTACTCAAACCTCTTTACAGTCCCGAAGCCAAACGGGGATGTAAGGCCCATATTAAATCTAAAAGGGCTAAACAAATTCCTACATATCAGGACTTTCCGGATGGAGTCGATCCGATCGGTGGCCACTGCCCTACAAGGGGAGGAATGGTTAGCCTCGATCGACATCAAAGATGCTTATTTGCACATTCCCATCTTTCCAGTCCACCAAAAATTTCTACGCTTTGCAGTAGAAGGGCGCCATTTTCAGTTCAGAGCCTTACCCTTCGGTCTGGCCACAGCACCACGAGTGTTCACAAAAATTCTGGCCCCATTATTGGCCAATCTAAGAACACGAGGTGTAACGATAATGGCATATCTAGACGACTTGTTGCTGCTGGACCACTCAGTGGAAAAACTAGAAGTGGTTGTTCACGAGACAATCGAGTATCTGGAATCTCACGGTTGGATTATTAACCGAGACAAGTCAGCCCTAAAACCAGTCAAAAGTCTGGAATACTTGGGGCTAAGGCTGGATTCAGACCAGAGAAAAATTTTCTTGCCTCAAGAAAAGGTGTCGTCTTTGAGAGATTTGATCCACCTAGTGGGTACAAAAAGACAGCCATCCATACGCCTGTGCATGAGGCTGCTGGGAAAAATGGTGGCATCATTCGAAGCAGTACCCTACGGTCAATTCCATTCAAGGAATTTGCAAAGGGCCATACTGTCAGCCTGGAACAAAAAAGTTCAGGCCCTAGACTTACCAATGTCCTTGTCCCCTTCCGTTCGCAAGAGCCTCCGTTGGTGGTTGGTTCCCCAGAATCTGGAAAAAGGGAAATCCTTCAGTCCGATTTCTTGGAAGGTGGTCACTACAGATGCCAGCCTTATAGGCTGGGGAGCAGTACTGGAGCAATGGTCTCTCCAGGGCAGGTGGTCGGATGCAGAAAAGGCCCTGCCCATCAATCTCTTAGAGATACAAGCAGCCCGGTATGCCCTAGTAGCATGGACATCCAAACTCCAAGGGGCCCCTGTCAGAATTCAATCAGACAATGCCACGGCAGTGGCATATATCGATCATCAGGGTGGCACCAGGAGTCGTGCAGCCCAGAGGGAAGTGAATTGCATCCTGAAATGGGCAGAAAGATATGTCCCAGCCATATCCGCAGTATTCATTCCAGGAGTGGAGAATTGGAAGGCGGACTTTCTAAGTCGCCAACAATTATGCCCAGGGGAATAGTCCCTTCACTCCGAGGTTTTCCGGACAATATGTCAGCGGTGGGGAACACCGGATGTAGATCTGCTAGCATCCAGATTCAACGCAAAGGTGGACAGGTTTGTCTCTCGGACAAGGGATCCCCTAGCTTGCGGCTCGGATGCCCTAGTGTTCCCTTGGGATCAGTTCAAGCTGATATATGCATTTCCACCGCCACAATTGTTACCTCGATTACTCCGCAGAATCAGGGTAGAAAAGAAACCAGTGATTCTGGTGGCTCCAGCGTGGCCCCGAAGAGCATGGTACGCGGAGATTGTAAAAATGTCTGTGGGGAGTCCTTGGACCCTCCCACATCGTCCGGACCTGCTTTCGCAAGGACCGATATACCACCCTTCCTTACCAGCCCTAGATTTGACGGCCTGGCTATTGAAGCCCACATTCTAAAAAAGAGAGGTCTCTCTAATCCTGTGGTATCTACCATGATCAATGCCAGGAAGCCGGTATCCAGGCAGATCTACTATAGAATTTGGAAGGCGTACATCGCCTGGTGTGAGGCCAAGAAATGGCATCCACGTAAGTACGTAATAGGTAGGATTCTGGACTTCCTACAGTGGGCTGTAGATAGGAAGCTTGCCTTGAGTACTATCAAGGGTCAGATTTCGGCCTTGTCAATATTTTTTCAAAGGCCCTTGGCTTCGCATTCACTAGTCAAAGCCTTTATACAAGGAGTGATGCGTATTAGCCCCCTGGTTAATATTCCCATATGTCCATGGGACTTAAACCTGGTTCTGTCGGTTCTACAGAAGCAACCATTTGAACCATTACAGCACATTTCCTTGGTTCTTCTCACCAGGAAATTGATTTTTCTAGTAGCCATTTGTTCGGCTAAAAGAGTGTCGGAATTAGCCGCTATGTCCTGTAAAGAGCCATATCTGGTTATCCATAAGGACAGAGTAGTGTTACGTCCTCATCCAACCTTTCTTCCGAAGGTGGTATCGAGGTTTCATTTGAACCAAGATGTGGTTCTTCCTTCCTTTTTCCCAAACCTACTTCGGTAGAGGAAAAGTTATTGCATTCTTTGGATGTAGTAAGAGCAGTTAAAGCTTATCTAAAAGCCACTGCTCAGATTCGCAGAACGGATACTTTGTTTATTCTGCCGGAAGGCCCCAGAAAGGGTCAGGCAGCGTCAAAATCTACTTTAGCCAAGTGGATTCGACAGGTCATTATGCAAGCCTATGGCTTGAGAAGGAGACCGCCTCCGTTCAAAGTTAGGGCGCACTCCACGAGAGCAGTTGGAACTTCATGGGCAGTGCATCACCAGGCCTCCCTGGCTCAAATCTGTAAGGCCGCAACATGGTCTTCAGTACACACGTTTACTAGGTTCTACCAGGTGGACGTTAGAAGTCAGGAGGATGTCGCCTTTGGGCGCAGTGTGTTGCAGGCCGCAAAAGATCCTCATGTCTGATAGCGCTCAGCTTATGTATGGTGTATCCCCCCCCCCTCATTGGGCATTGCTTTGGGACGTCCCACATAGTAATGACTATGCCGCTCTGTGTCCCGTGATGTACGAGAAAGAAAATAGGATTTTTATAACAGCTTACCTGTAAAATCCTTTTCTTGGAGTACATCACGGGACACAGAGCTCCCACCCCTCTTTTGGGGACACTTATTGCTTTGCTACAAAACTGAGGTGCTCCCGGATGGGAGGGGCTTATATAGGGGAGGGTACTTCCGGTTTGGAAGTTGCCAGTGCCAGCACCTGAAGGTAAACTATATAACCCACATAGTAATGACTATGCCGCTCTGTGTCCCGTGATGTACTCCAAGAAAAGGATTTTACAGGTAAGCTGTTATAAAAATCCCTTTTTTGTTTGTTGATGCACTTTAATTAATATAATAATAAAAAAAAAATCGAATCGAATCGTAAATCGAGTTTTTTATAAAAAAATCGCAGATTTTTTTTTGGGGGAAAATCGCCCAGCCCTAGACCAGTGACACCAATACGGTGATCAGTGCTATAAAAATGCACTGTCACTGTCCTAATGACACTGGCAGGGAAGGGGTTAACAGGGGCAACATTCAGCCTAGTTGGCTCTCACTTGCAGCACTGCTGCTTTGGCCTTACACTCCAGGCCCTTGTCTGTCTCGTACAGACTTTCACCGACAACCTTGGTGCACACAGCTAGAAGCCTCTTGCTGCACTGGCTCCCCCGTGGAGCCCTCCTGACTCCTCGTACTCATACTTTCTATCTGCTGGGGTGGAGCCCAGAACTACAGTCAGGTTACTACTAAAAGCCCAGTACACACCTGACCAATCAGTATGCTGGCTGTTTTCAAAATCAGGACCACCCGGATCTCTCAGAAATCCCTGGGCTTCAGGTCTCAAAGTGGACCTCTCTAAGAAAGAAGGAAACTGAAAAGCCAGTTTCCTCTTCATGTTGCAAGGTCCCTGGAGCCCCTCAACCCATCTGGTTGAGAATTCTGGGTCACAACCTCCTTCTAGACCCTAGCAGGGCAAAGCTCTGCCACAATAATAATATATATATATATATATATATGTGTGTATATATGTATGTATATATGTGTGTGTGTGTGTGTGTGTATGTGTATGTGTGTGTGTGTATATGTGTATATATATATATATATATATATATATATATATATATATATATACTGTATAATCGTTATCTCACAAAAGTGAGTACACCCCTCACGTTTTTGTAAATATTTTAACTTTTGATGTGACAACACTGAAGAAATGACACTTTGGTACAATGTAGTGAGTGTACAGCTTGTATAAGGGCTCTTTCACACATGGTCCGCCTGTCATTTTTTCAGGCGGACCTGAATAAACGCTCCATGCGCCTCTATGGAGTGACGGATGTCAGTGGTGACCTGTCTGCTGACATCTGATCCGCTAAATGCAGACGGATGGAAGCATTGCTGCAGAGGTTGAAGGGGTGGGGGGGGGGGGGTCAGCCTGTTAGTGCTCAGACCATACGCCACACACTGTATCAAATTGGTCTGCATGGCTGTCGTCCCAGAAGGAAGCCTCTTCTAAAGATAATGCACAAGAAAGCCCCCAAAGAGTTTTCTGAAGACAAGCAGACTAAGGACGTGGATTACTGGAACCATCCTGTGGTCTGATGAGACCAAGATAAACTTATTTGGTTCAGATGGTGTCAAGTGTGTGTGGCGGCAACCAGGTGAGGAGTCCAAAGACAAGTGTGTCTGCCTACAGTCAAGCATAGTGGTGGGAGTGTCATGGTCTGGGGCTGCATGAGTGCTGCCGGCACTGAGGAGCTACAGTTCATTGAGGGAACCATGAATGCCAACATGTACTGTGACATACTGAAGCAGAGCATGATCCCCTCCCTTCGGAGACTGGGCCGTGGGCAGTATTTCAACATAATGACCCCAAACACACCTCCAAGATGACCACTGCCTTCTAAAGAAGCTGAGGGTAAAGGTGATGGACTGGCCAAGCATGTCTCCAGACCTAAACCCTATTGAGCATCTGTGGGGCATCCTCAAATGGAAGGTGGAGGAGCGCAAGGTCTCTAATATTCACCAGCTCTGTCATGGAGAAGTGGAAGAGGACTCCAGTGGCAACCTGTGAAGCTCTGGCAAACTCCATGCCCAAGAGGGTTGAGGCAGTGCTGGAAAATAATGGTGGCCACACAAAATATTGACACTTTGGGCCCAATTTGGACATTTTCACTTAGGGGTGTGCTGAACGTCACGGCTCTCTGCTCAGAGCGGAGGGGGACTGAGCAATCAACTGTGTTTGATCGCTCAGTTCTTGGTGCAGAGGCGGCGGGGGACAAATTCTGTATCCACCTAGGTGAATATAAGTTTATATTTTATATATATTGTGACGGGATGCGAGGTGAGATACACGATTATAGGTACATTTCACCTCGCATTAGCTCTATTCGAAGGGAATAAACCAGAATCCGGCCCAGGTTTTTTCAGCCTCTGTGGCAGGCTGGGTTCTGGTCCACCTGAGTCCACACTCAGGCAGTGTTAATTTTGGCAGCAAATTTCGATTTAGTTTTAGTCTTAGTCTTGGGACTAAAATGACATTTTAGTTTTAGTCCCTTTTTTAGTCTTCTGCAATTGTTTTAGTTTAAGTCGTATTTAGTCGACTAAAATGTCCTACGTTTTAGTAGACTAAAATCTTCAGTGCATTTTAGTCGTCTAAAATCTAATGAGTGTAATTAAATTGTAATGCATTAGTTACCATTTCTCTACAATTTCCAAACTCATTATATACTGCTGTAATGAAAAATCTAATATCTCATTATTTATCTTATTGAGGTATGAACATGCACTATAGATCAGTGTTCATTTTGAAGTAAAATTTCAATTTAGTTTTAGTCTTAGGCCCCTTTCACACTGGGGCGGTTTGCTAACAGGACGTGAAAAAAGGTCCTGTTAGCCGCATCTTTGGAGCGGTGAGAGGAGCGGTGTGTTTACCGCTCCTCCACCGCTCCTTCCCATTGAAATGAATGGGACACCGCGGTAATACTGCCCGCAAACCGCAGTGTGAAACCGTTCTAAGTCTTAGGACTAAAATGGCATTTTAGTTTTAGTCCCATTTTAGTCATCTCAATTGTTTTAGTTTTAGTCGTATTTTAGTCATCTCAATTGTTTTAGTTTTATTCGTATTTTAGTCGACTAAATAGTATTCATTTAGTCGACTAAAATGTTTTAGTCATTTTAGTCGACTAAATTAACACTGAGCTCTGTTGGAGTGGATTAAAAGAAAAGGTTTGCTTTATCGCATGTTTTGTGGGTGACGGGGACCAGCCCCGCACTGTATAGAGAGGAAACTATTTTGTTTAGTTTGGCACCGGACGGCAATGATTTAATTTACTGTTTTTGTTTATTTTTACCTACATACCTCTTGTAAATAAATTTTCACTTAGCTTAGTGAATGAGGTAAATCTGTGGTCGCCCACTGCTGACATCTTTCACCGGAGTTGCTTCCGCGGGCTCCGTCGCTGTGAATGGCCGGAGCCACAAAGGCGTCACTCCCACTTATGCACGCGGGAGCCACCGGTCGTGGCACGGGTCTTGAAGAAACAGCACCAGCGGGACATTTCTTCAGTGCGCATGCGCCGATGACATAGAGAGCAAGCCTTACCTGTAGGTACAAGTGGTATAACCGAGTTTACACCCACTTTAAAGCGGACCTTCAGTCATTTTTCTTTCTCGTACATCACGGGACACAGAGCGACATAGTCATTACTAATGGGTTATATAGATACCTTCAGGTGCTGGCACTGGCAACTTCCAAAACCGGAAGTACCCTCCCCTATATAAGCCCCTCCCATCCGGGAGCACCTCAGTTTTTTGCCAGTGTCTAAGGTGTTGGCCAAGAAGAAACATGTGTTTTTCACTGAGCTTGCGTACAGGTTCTTTTGGGCCTCAGTAAGCTATTCCGGATCCGACCAAAAAAGCTTCATAGCTAAACGGTCGGTACCCGGGCCCTGCAAAGAGAAGAGCAAGGTTTTGCCTGTAATGCCTCTCTTAGGAGGGCTGGACCCTGGGATCCAGAGCTCTGGTCATACCCACGACCAAGATGTTTTCTGTGCAGGGTGCTATACAGGTCCAGGGGAGTGGAATCCTTGGGAACCCGGTCCCTGAAGGTTTGATTACAATGCCTGCCGTGATAGGTGAAGTTTGGGCTTCTGTGGACCAAACAGAGTCCTGCGGCGAGGAAAAGGTAAGTGGGGGCCCTCGGGAACTTGGTTCTATTGAGGGACCCCCAAGCCTATTTTGTCTTTCTGCCTGTTACCTAAGGTATTCCCGCTAATATTCTGTGCATGCCTGTTACTACTGAGAAAATGTAAAAATTTTAATAGTAGGCAAGAAAAAAAAAAAAAAAAATGTAAGACCGCGGTACCTGTGTTAGACACTAGAGGCCGCTATGGTTCTTTTTCTTGTAATGTGGATTTTTTTCTTCCAGAATCAAATCCAGGCAGTTGGTATGTTCTCTGCTGGGAAGCTGTCTCCTCTGCCCTGTTGCTGCGCTCATCCATCCCCGGGCCCTGCGGCAAAGGGACCCTGGCTCCCATCTAGCTCCTTATTGTTTTCAAAAAAGGCGCCGAAGGCGCACGTGCGCGGGCACGCGCCTCTATATATAGAGGCGATCTGGAAAAGGGGCGGAGCGGGTGGATGACGCTCAGGTGTGCGCCGCGGCGCTACTGCGCATGTGCGGGCGTCCAGCGTGTTTTAAAGCACATTATAGCTGGCTATTGAAGTGCACAGACAGAGCTAGCAACAGTATAAAGGCACACAGAGGCGGTTGATGCAGGCATCCCCTAGAAAGGCACTTTAGTAGACACCAACTGTGATATAGCAGCAATTGTGCTAGACTATTCTCAGTAAAAGTGGTGTATTACGGCTGGAATACCTCAGCTTTAGGCTTAGGAATATGCCGTCCAGAAGCTCCGGAACTGAATCTTCCAGGAAGCGAAGGGGGTCTCATCGGGCTCTGAGGATCTTGGGCATGCTTCTGCTGCACCAGTCTCCCCTGAAGTTCAGAGGTAAGTGACCGTAGAGACCCCGCAGGGGTACTTGGTACTGTGGCTGTCCTCAGTTCACCTGCTCCTGTGTATGTAACAGAGGAGGTTTTTTCCTCAGCTCTGGGAGGATTAGAGAGAGATTGTCAACATTGATCGCTGCCTCCCTGTCAGGGAAAGCACGCCCGATCTCCGTCTCCTCCTTCAGAGTGCCTGTTAGCAGAGCAACAGTCCCATACAGGGATCGACCTGCCTGAAGGGGATCAGGATGAGGTTGATTCTGTTATAGAGGAATCAACAGTGGGGGAACCTTTTCTCAGCATCTCAAGCTGAAAGATTATGGGTTCAGTCTCTGACTAACATGGTCCAATCAGCATTTAAAAATGAACCTTGCGGAACCATCAACCACTACTGTATCCTCGTTGGGGTCGCTAGAAGCCCCCAGACTGTCTGTTCTTTTCCACTTCACCCTTTACTGAAAGGGCTCATTTACCAGGATTGGGAACGTCCTGAGAAAATATTTATTCCCCCAAGAGATTTCCGGTGGTCTATCCCATGGAGGATAAGTTCATCAAAAAATGGAAGGTCCCTACAGTGGACGCAGCCATCTCTTGTATGTATAAATCACTGACATGTCCAGTGGATAATGTCCAAATGTTCAAGAACCCAATAGATAAAAGATTGGAGTCCTTATGAAAGTCTGCTTCTTTCTACAGCAAGCTTGGTGACACAACCAGCAGTGAGGTCTGCTAAGCAGTGAAGGATCAGTTGAAACAGGTCTTGAGGGACTTGACAGATCAGCAGGCCTTGCCCTAGCTGATCTACCTAGAGCCTTAGGCTTTGCAGTTGACGCCATAAAGGATTCAGTCCATCAGGCCTCCCGCCTTACGCTGTCTATAGTACATATGCGTAGGCTTCTATGGCTCAAAAACTGGTCTGCTGAAGCTCCCTGTATAGAATGGCTGGTTAGCGTCCCATTTCATGGTGAACGCTTATTCAGGGAAAACCTGGACAAATATATCCAGAAAATTTCCAGCGGTAAAAATACGCTCTTGCCGGTTAAAAACAGAGTTAGAGGTCCCTCTTTAAGAGGCCTGCTTCTCCAGTCCCTGGGGCATCGGCTGTGTAACAGTTCCGACGGCCTCCTCGGTCAATTCCCGGGGGTAAAAAACAGGGACAATAGCAGGGTAATGAGAAACCCTGGGTCAGGGGAGGTACAAAACCTCCCCCAAAGTTAAATTCATTGAAGGGTTGCCCCCACTCAGTCGGGTGGGGGGAGGACTCCAGTTGTTCGCAAGAGACCTGGCGGGACACGATCAAAACAGATAGGTGCTCTCCGCAGTATGTTTGGGATACAGTTTGGAGTTAAGACTCTCCTCCCCATTTTTGAGGTCAAACGTGCCAAGGGATCCCCGGAAGAGAGAGTCCCTCCTGTTGGCACTAGAACAACTATTGCTCCAAGGAGTAATTATGGAGGTTCCCCTGGAAGAATGAGGGTTCGGGTTTTACTCAAACCTCTTTACAGTCCCGAAGCAAACGCGAACGGGAGGCCCATATTAATTCTAAAAGGGCTATACAAATTCCTGTATATCAGGACTTTCCGATGGAGTCGATCCGATCGGTGGCCACTGCCCTACAAGGGGAGGATTGGTTAGCCGCGATCGACATCAAAGATGCTTATTTGCACATTCCCATCTTTCCAGTCCACCAAAAATTTCTACGCTTTGCAGTAGAAGGGCGCCATTTTCAGTTCAGAGCCTTACCCTTCGGTTTGGCCACAGCACCACGAGTGTTTACAAAAATTCTGGCCCTTTATTGGCCAATCTAAGAACACAAGGTGTAATGATAATGGCATATCTAGATGACTTGTTGCTGATAGACCACTCAGTGAAAAAACTAGACGTGGTCGTTCACAAGACAATCAAGTATCTGGAATCTCACGGTTAGATTATCAACCGAGACAAGTCAGCCCTAAAAACCAGTCAAAAGTCTGGAATACTTGGGGCTAAGGTTGGATTCAGGCCAGAGAAAAATATTCTTGCCTCGAGGAAAGGTGTTGTCTTTGAAAGATTTGATCCACTTAGTGGGTACAAAAAAGACAGCCGTCCATACGCCTGTGCATGAGGCTGCTGGGAAAAATGGTGGCATCATTCGAAGCAGTACCCTACGGTCAATTCCATTCAAGGAATTTGCAAGGGGCCATACTGTCAGCCTGGAACAACAAAGTTCAGGCCCTAGACTTACAATGTCCTTGTCCCCTTCCGTTCGCAAGAGCCTCCGTTGGTGGTTGGTTCCCCAGAATCTGGAAAAAGGGAAATCCTTCAGTCCGATTTCTTGGAAGGTGGTCACTACAGATGCCAGCCTTATAGGCTGGGGAGCAGTACTGGAGCAATGGTCTCTCCAGGGCAGATGGTCGGATGCAGAAAAGGCCCTGCCCATCAATCTCTTAGAGATACGAGCAGCCCGGTATGCCCTAGTAGCATGGACATCCAAACTCCAAGGGTCCCCTGTCAGAATTCAATCAGACAATGCCACAGCAGTGGCATATATCAATCATCAGGGGGGCACCAGGAGTCGTGCAGCCCAGAGGGAAGTAAATTACATCCTGAAATGGGCAGAAAGATATGTCCCAGCCATATCTGCGGTATTCATTCCAGGAGTGGAGAATTGGAAGGCGGACTTTCTAAGTCGCCAGCAATTATGCCCAGAGGAATGGTCCCTTCACCCCGAGGTTTTCTGGACAATATGTCAGCGGTGGGGAACATCGGATGTAGATCTTCTAGCATCCAGATTCAACGCAAAGGTGGACAGGTTTGTCTCTCGGACAAGGGATCCCCTAGCTTGCGGCTCGGATGCCCTAGTGTTCCCTTGGGATCAGTTCAAGCTGATATATGCATTCACACCGCCACAATGGTTACCTCGATTACTCCGCAGAATCAGGGTAGAAAAGAAACCAGTGATTCTGGTGGCTCCAGCGTGGCCCCGAAGAGCGTGGTACGCGGAGATTGTAAAATGTCAGTGGGGAGTCCTTGGACTCTCCCACGTCGTCCGGACCTGCTTTCGCAAGGACCGATATACCACCCTTCCTTACCAGCCCTAGGTTTGACGGCCTGGCTATTGAAGCCCACATTCTAAAAAAGAGAGGTCTCTCTAATCCTGTGGTATCTACCATGATCAATGCCAGGAAGCCGGTATCCAGGCAGATCTACTATAGAATCTGGAAGGCGTACATCGCAAGGTGTGAGGCCAAGAAATGGCATCCACATAAGTACGTAATAGGTAGGAGTCTGGACTTCCTACAGTGGGCTGTAGATAGGAAGCTTGCCTTGAGTACTATCAAAGGTCAGTTTTCGGCCTTGTCAATATTTTTTCAAAGGCCCTTGGCTTCGCATTCACTAGTCAAAGCCTTTAGATAAGGAGTGATGCGTATTAGTCCTCCGGTTAATATTCCCATATGTCCATGGGATCTAAACCTGGTTCTGTCGGTTCTACAGAAACAACCATTTGAACCATTACAGCATATTTCCTTGGTTCTTCTCACCAGGAAATTGTTTTTTCTAGTAGCCATTTGTTCGGCTAAAAGAGTGTCGGAATTAGCAGCTATGTCCTGTAGGGAGCCATATCTGGTTATCCATAAGGACAGAGTAGTGTTACGTCCTCATCCAGCCTTTCTTCCTAAGGTGGTATCAAGGTTTTCATTTGAACCAAGATGTGGTTCTGCCTTCTTTTTTCCCCAAACCTAGTTCGGTAGAGGAAAAGTTATTGCATTCTTTGGATGTAGTAAGAGCAGTTAAAGCTTATCTAAAAGCCACTGCTCAGATTCGCAGAACGGATACTTTGTTTATTCTGCCGGGAGGCCCCAGAAAGGGTCAGGCAGCGTCAAAATCTACTTTAGCCAAGTGGATTCAACAGGTCATTATGCAAGCCTATGGCTTGAGAAGGAGACCGCCTCCGTTCAAAGTTAGGGCGCACTCCACGAGAGCAGTTGGAACTTCATGGGCAGCGCATCACCAGGCCTCCCTGGCTCAAATCTGTAAGGCCGCAACATGGTCTTCAGTACACACGTTTACTAGGTTCTACCAGGTGGACGTTAGAAGTCAGGAGGATGTCGCCTTTGGGCGCAGTGTGTTGCAGGCCGCAAAAGATCCTCATGTCTGATAGCGCTCAGCTTATATATGGTGTATCCCCCCCCTCATTTGGCATTGCTTTAGGACATCCCATTAGTAATGACTATGTCGCTCTGTGTCCCGTGATGTACGAGAAAGAAAATAGGATTTTTATAACAGCTTACCTGTAAAATCCTTTTCTTGGAGTACATCACGGGACACAGAGCTCCCACCCCTCTTTAGGGACACTTATTGCTTTGCTACAAAACTGAGGTGCTCCCGGATGGGAGGGGCTTATATAGGGGAGGGTACTTCCGGTTTTGGAAGTTGCCAGTGCCAGCACCTGAAGGTATCTATATAACCCATTAGTAATGACTATGTCGCTCTGTGTCCCGTGATGTACTCCAAGAAAAGGATTTTACAGGTAAGCTGTTATAAAAATCCTATTTTTTCAACTTTCCATCTATTTAATCCTCTGCCCTTGTTGTTTTAACTTTTGGATAGTAAAACATTTTTTTCTTGTAAAAAGGTTAGGCTTATGACATCATGCACAGCTCTCTCACTCTCTCTCACTCTCTCTCACTCTCTCTCACTCTCTCTCACTCTCTCTCACTCTCTCTCACTCTCTCTCACTCTCTCTCACTCTCACACTCACTCTCACACTCACTCTCAGGCCTCGTACACACGACTGAGTTTCTCGGCAAGAACCAGCAAGAAACTTGCTGGCAGAGATGTCTTGCCGAGAAATTCGTTCGTGTGTATGGTTTCTCGTCGAGAAAACCGACAAGTAACCTCGAAGAGAAAATAGAGAACCTGCTCTCTATTTTCTCGTCGAGATTCTCGTCGGCATGTTTCTCGATGAGAAAAGTGAGTGTGTGTACACTTACCTGTCCTCCCGGAAGCCCGCGCATGTTCGAAATGAATTTGACGCATGCGCGGTAGCTTCCTAGGCATACGTAGGGTATACCAAGATGGCGGCGACGGCATCGAATGTGACGAGCGCATGCTCGTCGTAGTCGATGACGTCACCGCGTACGCTCCATTCAAAGAACCGCGGGTTCTTTGAATCGAGCGTGTGTACACTCGGCCGGGACAATTTTCTTGTCCAAGAATCTCGTCGAAAAAAACGACATGTTTTTTTCGACGAGAATCTCGGCCGTGTGTACGAGGCCTGACTCTCTCACACTCACTCTCTCACACTCACTCTCTCACACTCACTCTCTCACACTCACTCTCTCACACTCACTCTCTCACACTCACTCTCTCACACTCACTCTCTCACACTCACTCTCTCACACTCACTCTCTCACACTCACACTTAAGCCCCATACACACTATCAGTTTTCCTGCAGGTTTTTGTCTTCAGGTTTACCAAAACCATCTAATATGAGGTCAAACCTTAATGCCGCGTACACACGATCGTGATTCACGGCGGTGAAAACACCGCTGTGAATCACGGCATGAAAAAAAATGAAAAACGAGGGAACGGCATGTTCCCCCACACACCACCGTTTTTCCCGTCATTTTTTTATTTGACAAGAAAAACGACCGTCTGTGGGCTCCGCGGCAGTGTCTCCCTATGGGAAAACTGCCGCGGAAAAAAATGATGGAAAAAACTATGAGAAAATTTAGAACATGTTCTAATTTTTCTCGTCGTTTTTCTCAACGAGAAAAACGGCATAAAGCCCACAGACGATCGTTTTTCTCGGCGAAAAAAAAAAATGTAATTTTTCCCGATGGGAAAAATGATCGTGTGTACGCGGCATAAGAGTTTCAATTCGTATGCAATCAGGCAGGCCCTTGCACTACATGGTTTTGGTAAACCTGAAGAAAAAAACCTGCAGGAAAACTGATAGTGTGTATGGGGCTTCACTCTCTCACTCTCACTCTCTCTCTCTCTCTCTCTCTCACACTCACTCTCACACTCACTCTCTCACACTCACTCTCTCACACTCACTCTCTCACACTCACTCTCTCACACTCACTCTCTCACACTCACATTCACTCTCTCACACTCACTCTCACTCTCTCACACTCACTCTCTCACACTCACACTCTCACACTCACTCACTCTCTCACACTCACTCACTCACTCTCTCACACCCACTCTCACACTCACTCACTCTTGTGAGAGTTTGCCAGGAAGGGAGGGGGCATGAGTCATAAGAGGGCCAATGAGAGCTGGAGGCGTGCCTCTGTGTGTCTGTGTAAATCCAGGAAGTGAACGGGCAGCAGCTTCAGCTGCCCACAGTTAAAATCGCTGCAGCCAGACTCGGTGGAGGGAGATTTCTGCAGCAAATTTGGCAAGTACAGAATCGCAGTATACATAAAATATTATGCAAAGTGGTTGAAGGGAAGCTTCAGAATGGCAAAGATGTTTTTATTACAAATTATGTGAGCAGACTGCAGTTCCTCTTTAAGGCCAGATAATTTAATGTTCCACCACAAACTGTGAAAGTTGTGTAGTGTACTTTGAACCAATCTTTTTGCGAAGCGGTTATTTTGAGAAAATGATTTGAATACATTTAGAAATGAAGAAGTCTAGTTCATTACGCTGTAGGGTGTTAGAGGGAACATTGCACAGTACTACAATGGGTAATTTATCATTATTAGATGTGTAGTTGTAATCAAGCAGCCACTCATCCTTGCACAAGAGGCTATTATCACATTTCCATTGTACATTGCTTGATAGACAAGCAGTGTTAGAGTCCTTGTGCTAGGCAGCTGCCAGGGTTGCTGGTTAGGGGTAGCAACATCCCGTCCGTATGGGGCATGAGTTTAACTACTTCCCACCCGGCCACTGTATATATACGGCCGGGTGGGCGCTCTCTCCTTCTGAGTGGACGTTCAGGAACGTCCCTCAGAAGGAGGGGGATCGCGCGCGTTCCCGCGCAGCGGCACGATCCCGATGCATGCGTGTCACCCGGACACGGCGCATCTCGATTCGGCAGGAGGGCTCTGTGATTGGCCCTCCTGATCACATGATGGCCGTATCCAATCACAGTCGTCATGTGATGTAAACAGAGAGCCGGTTGCTAGGCAATCAGCTCTCCTCTCCTCACACAGAAGTCGTCGGTGAGGAGAGGAGAGCGGATCGCTGCAGCTGGCTGGTGATCAGTGAGTATGAGCTGTTTTTTTCAGCTTTTTACTCACTGATCACCAGCCTAGTGTCCCCACACAGTGTAAACACAAACATGTCCCCAAAATACATGTCCCCAAAATACATGTCCCCACACACATGTCCCCACATAGTAAAGACACCTGTCCCCCACATATGTGACAGTAAAATCATATGTCCCAATGATCATTTGCACACATATGTCAGTGATCACCTGCGCACATCTGTACATGATCATTTGCGTACATATGTCCGTGATCACACGAACCAATTATTATACACTTAACAGATTTTTTTTTACCAAAAACATGTAGTAGAATACATTTTGGCTTAATTTTTTGACAAAATTCGATTTTATTGGATTTTTTTAAAAATAGAAAGACGAAAATATATATTTTTTTCCAAATTTCCGCTCTTTTTTCGCGTATATCGCGAATAAATACCACTAAAAGAAAGCTCTATTTGTGTGAACAAAATGATAAAAATTTCATTTGGGTACAGTGTAGCATGACCGCGCAATTGTCATTGAAAATGCGAGAGCGCTGAAAGCTGAAAATTGGTCTGGGAAGGAAGGGGGCTAAAGTGCCCAGTATTGATGTGGTTAACAAGGGGACCCAGAGTAGTGATTGGGGGGGGGTGAAGCCTTAATTACTGGAGCCACCTCCTGCAGCGCATCGGACTTCTCTCCTTCCGGCTTCAAGGGGAGCCACACATGAAACGGTTCCAGTAATTTTGCCAAAAAAAGACTATAGAATTTTTTTCAAATGCATGAAAAGTAGGGTCCCCTTTAGTGAGAAAACAGTTGGAGAAAAGATTGGGGATGGTGAGGAGACCTGTAACTGAAAGTAAAATGGCAGCAGAAAAATCAGGGCTTTACTGTGTGAAAGAGCTGTGTAGATCTCAGAACTGGATAGACAGAAACCCAGTATCCATTGGCAGGTTATGCCAATTACCAACCATTCTCATATTTATTTGTGTATTTAGCTATTTGCTATTCAGCTTTGAGCATTGCAGTGGCTTATTTACAACGTCTACATTGAAAACAGAAATACAGAAGTGGAAGCATTTAAAGTGGAACTTTTTTTGTGAGTTGAGGTGTGTACAAACAAATGATTTCCTAATAATGCTTATGCCAGGTCTAGATCGCTGTGGTGTAAGGCCCCTTTCACACTGGGGCGGGAGGTGCGCTGGCGGTATAGCGCCGCTATTTTTAGCGGCGCTATACCGTCGGAATTGCGGCGGTATTCGGCCGCTAGCGGTGCGGTTTTAACCCCCGCTAGCGGCCGAAAAAGGGTTAATACCGCCGGCAATGCGCCCCTGCAGAGGCGCATTGCCGGCGGTATAGCCGCAGTTTCCCATTGCTTTCAATGGGAAGGAGCGGTAAACACACCGCTCCTCTCACCGCTCCAAAGATGCTGCTAGCAGGACTTTTGGAGCGGTCCTGCTAGCGCACCGCCCCAGTGTGAAAGCCCTCGGGGCTTTCACACTGGAGAAACAGCAGCCGCTGTTTAGGGTCAGTTTGCAGGCGCTATTTTTAGCGCACTTGCGCCTGCAGACCGCCCCAGTGTGAAAGGGGTCTAAGATAAAAATCCTATTTTAATTCATGCCTAAAAGTACAGCTGGTGCTGATCTGACACGGATATGAACATACCTTTTTTAAAATTGATTTTACTACTATAGTAGAATGCACAAAATTTGGTTTGCTCTATATGGAGGAATGCTTGTGAGTTCATGATTCTTGTTTTGTGTTTTACAGAAATAGATGAGGGACCGTCATCGTACACAGCTGACATGAGGTGAGAAATCAGACTCCTAAAGTAAGCCTGTCCCTCCTGGTATTGAATGCAATCTGTGGTTTCTTTTGCGCAAGTTGGGTTTACAAAGTTTTAGATTGTATTGTAAGCATGCAGATCCAGGGTTAAAAAGGGTTGTCTCTCTGAGGATTTATTTATTAACAAAATCTTATATAAAGTTGTTACATATTTTAGCCTTATGCAGCCCATGCACGCAACCATCAGATATGATCCGCCGACTCAGAATCACTTGCTGTGACACTTAATCAGACATAAATAGATTTTTTTTATTCTGAATTATATACTGAAGTACAACATATGGGATTTTTATGAACGCCTTATGAACATTTTATGAACTACCTATGCTACACAAGTGTATCTTCACATTTATCTAGTGGGTAGAGGCTAACTCATGTTGATGGTGCATTAACATTTGTTTGCGCCACAATTTCAATTGTTGTTTGTGCACGCAACTGTCCTTACGCCAGCTCTAAGACTGAGAACTGAGCGATCACATGACCACTAATCGCTCAGTTCTTGGTCTGCTCAGATCAGAAAATGTCTGTCGTCATCACTTTCCGCCCTCCTCCACAGCGCTCATTGGAGCGCCGAGCTGGAGATGAGGCAGGCACAGCTGGCTTCAGCTCTCCAACTGTCAATCATGCAGTTAGGTGGATCCCAACAGTATGGTTGGGATCCTTCCAGAGCCTGGAGTGGCTGCCACTTTAGCTGATTACAGACCATTGTTGGTCGAATCTGGATCACAGGGGAGCACTCCAGTGACCCACAAGAGAAGTATGACCAAAAAAAGCTTTGGCCGTACTTCTATTTCAACAATTGTTAATGGATTTTGATTATTTTATTAAATACATTGCAAGATTATAGAAGTGCAAACAAGCTATGCGTGTATATTGACACAGAGCTCACTCCCACATACGTGACTTCCCTTGTCAGTTCTCCTAATAACATTTGTATTCAAATAAATTACAATTTATCAACCAATTGATAGCATCATAAATTAATAAAAAAGTACCGTATATATAAATGATTCCAGTCCATCCACTGAGACTCTCTATATCACATGCAGAGATGCAGTGATTATAAATAAAAAAGCATAAAAGTACAGTCTTTGATGCTTAGCAACTTCTCACCATGTTTCCATGTGGCCAGGCACTTAATAGGTGATAAGGACCTCTACATCATATATAGAAGGTCTAATGCACACTCTTGAGAGTGCTTCTAATGAGGAAACACTGTACGTGAAGGGGGTCAATGACGTCATCACGCTGCATTTATATGTACTCGTGCAGTCTGCAGCTTTGGAGATCTGGAAGATAATGGGAATATATAGTTTGCTGAGGAGCAAGGAGGAATAGTATGACATGGGGAACATCTAAGATGACATACAGTATGTTGGAGTGAATGCTGTCACATTGTTTGTTTGCACTTATTTGATTCACGAACACAGCAGCTTTTTGATCGTGTTTTATTTTTATTATTTTTTTGGGGACAAATTTAGAGGATATGAGCACAGAATTGGGATTATTTTTATGTAAAATTGTACAATCATTTCACTAAGTGTGCGTTTTTTTTCCTCCTTGTTCCTGATCATTCTCCTCCTTGTCCTTTCCTCCTTATCTCAGTGAGACAGAAGACCAGGAGGAAGACATCTTAATAAGTGAGGAAGACGTTCCATTCAAGGATGACCCTACTGATGAGACATACAGGCCTCCTCAGTTAGAAAGGTATGGTATGTCCCATTCATTTCGTATCACTCTTTCTTCCATCTCCTAATTTTTGCATCTTCCTTCAAGCAGATAGTACCGTCTGTAAACCTATAGTCGTATATGTACATTTTTTTAAGTAAAAGAAAAAATGGCATGTAAATATCAATTAAAATATGTTAGAACATCTTTCAGATTTTTATTAAATTAGGTTGGAAGTGAAGCTGGATCTGAAAAAGCTTTTGTGTTCAGAACGCAGGTGCCCACCAAACAGTAGGGGCACCTTAGATAAAGACTTGAAGTACAACACAGCGACAAATGAAACAATGAATAAATATGGCGATTCTTTATTAAAAATATATACAGTGATATAAAAAGTCTACACATCCCTGTTAAAATGTCAGGTTTCTGTGATGTAAAAAATGAGACAAAGATAAATAATTTCAGAACTTTTTACACCTTTAATGTGACATATAAACTGTACAACTCAGTTAAAAAACAAACTGAAATCTTTTAGGTGGAGGGAAGTAAAAATAAAATAAAAATATGTTTGCATAAGTGTGCCTCATAGGCCCCTTTCACACTGAGGAGTTTTTCAGGCGTTTTGCACTAAAAATAGCACCTAAAAAACGCCTGAAAAACTTCTGCCCCTGCAGTCTCAATGTGAAAGCCAGAGTGCTATCACACTGAGGCAATGCGCTGGCAGGATGAGAAAAAAAGTCCTGCAAGCATCTTTGGAGCGGTGTGTAAACCGCTCCTTTACCGCTGCTGCCCATTGAAATCAATGGGACAGCGAGGCTATACCGCCCGCAAAGCGCCTCTGCAGAGGCGCTTTGCGGTAGTTTTTAACCCCTTCTCGGCCGCTAGCGGGGGTTAAAACCACACCGCCAGCGGCCGAATAGCGCCGCAAAAACGACGGTATAGCGGCGCTAAAAATATCGCATGTCCGATAAAATAACATCGGATGAACTGTCATGATCGGCTCACGGAAGCCCTGTACTAACGATCCGATTATCGTACGATTCTTCCTCGGACGACATTTTTCGTACGATATTCGGATCGTGTGTACGGGCCATTAGTCACATTCTACAGCAAAAGCCATGGTTCGCAGAGAGCTTCCAAAGCATCAGAGGGATCTCATCGTTAAAAGGTATCAGTCAGGAGGGTACAAAAGAATTTCCAAGGCATTAGATATTCCATGGAACACAGTTAAGACAGTCATCAAGTGGAGAAAATATGGCACAACAGTGACATTACCAAGAACTGGACGTCCCTCCAAAATTAATGAAAAAAAACGAGAAGAAAACTGGTCAGGGAGGCTGCCAAGAGGCCTAAAGCAACATTAAAGGTGTTTCAGGAATATCTGGCAATTACTGACTGTGTGATACATGTGACAACAATCTCCCGTATTCTTCATATGTCTGGGCTATGGTGTAGAGTGGCAAGATGGGAAACCTTTTCTTATTAAGAAAAACATCCAAGCTGGCTAAATTTTTCAAAAACACATCTGAAGTCTCCCAAAAGCATGTGGGAAAATGTGTTATGGTCTGATGAAGCCAAGGTTGAACTTTTTGGGCATAATTCCAAAAGATATGTTTGGCGCAAAAAAAACACTGCACATCACCAAAAGAACACCATACCCACCGTGAAGCATGGTGGTGGCAGCATCATGCTTTGGGGCTGTTTTTCTTAAGCTGGAACAGGGACCTTAGCCAAGGTAAAGGAAATTATGAACAGTTCCAAATACCAGTCAATATTGGCACAAAACCTTCAGGCTTCTGCTAGAAAGCTGAACATGAAATGGAACTTCATCTTTCAGCATGACAATGACCCAAAACATACATCCAAATTAACAAAGAAATGGCTTCACCAGAAGAAGATTAAAGTTTTGGAATGGCCCAGCCAGAGCCCAGACCTGAATCCGATTGAAAATCTGTGGGGTGATCTGAAGAGGGCTGTGCACAGAGATGCCCTCACAATCTGACAGATTTGTAGTGTTTTTGCAAAGAAGAGTGGGCAAATATTGCCAAGTCAAGATGTGCCATGCTGACTCGTACCTAAAAAGATTGAGTGCTGAAATAAAATCAAAAAGTGCTTCAACAAAGTATTTAAGGGTTTGCACACTTATGCAAACATATTGTTATTTAATTTTTTTATTTTTTACTACCCTCTACCTAAAAGATATCAGTTTGTTTTTTCAACTGAGTTGTACAGTTTATAGGTCACATTAAAGGTGGAAAAAGTTCTGAAATGATTTATCTTTGTCACATTTTTTTTACATCACAGAAACCTGACATATTAACAGGGGTGTGTAGACTTTTTATAACCACTGTATACCTGATCCTTCCAATTTAAAAATATGTTTTATTTAACCTGACCTTCCTGCTGATCTGCTCCTTTCGCACTCTACATCAATATTTGTATTTCTTTTCACGTCCTGTCTCAGACAGGGAACAGAAGAAGGGAGGAACTCTTGCACCTTTGACAGCTGTCACCAGAACAGGTGACTTCATTAAGTGAATGTTTCTTTACCTCCGTTCTGGTGACAACTGAAACATTTTAGACTGCCCTGCAGTCTCTTTCTCCCTCTGTCTATGTTACAATGGTCACTAGTGCAGAAAGTGAGAGCGAAACTTCCCATTCAGAACACACACAGCAATACAAACCCCAGAGAGGTTTCCAAGTTTTCCCCAAACTTAAAGTAGAGTTCCTGGATAAACCTAACTAATCTTAAAAATCCTCCCTCTTCCCTCCTAACACCTATGCTAACTAATCTGTGTAAGAAAAAAGCATATACCGTATATACTCGAGTATAAGCCGAGTTTTTCAGCACATTTATTTGTGCTGAAAATTCCCCCTCTCGGCTTATACTCGAGTCACCTTTTTGCGCTTGATCTCCTGGATTTTTGGGGATTCAGTACCGGACGGCCGTAAGTCCCCTGGAAATTTGGCATACATGTAGCCCCATTCTTCCTCTACGAATGTGCAAAGTTTGTTGTCTGGGGGACCTACGGCCGGGGAGTACCGAATTTTCAAAGCCAGGCACCACTTCCATAGACTCCCATGTTAAATGGTAATTTCTCCGGTAACTTTGGGGACCTGGTACTGGCCGGTCTTGGGTCCCCTGGACCCGGAACTTGGCACACATGTAGCCCCATTTATCCTCTACAAGTGTGCAAAGTTTATTGTCTGGGGGACCTATGACCGGGGAGCACCAATTTTTTTTTTTTTAAGCCAGGCACCCCTTCCATAGACTCCCATGTTAAACGTCAGTCTAGTCATGGACACAGTGAGGCATGGACACAGTGAGGCATGGACACAGTGAGGCATGGACACAGTGAGGCATGCACATGGGCACAGTGAGGCAAAATGAGGCACAGTGAGGCATGCAGATGGACACCCTAGGCTTATACTTGAGTCAATACGTTTTCCCAGTTTTTTTGTGGTAAAATTAGGTGCCTCGGCTTATATTCGGGTCGGCTTATACTCGAGTATATATGGTACATGCCTATTTTCAGGCCGCTCTGGTCCGGTTACATGATCTGCTTCCCTTGTATCCGGCAGTGGAAGCTGCAGGGGAGAGGAACGAGTGCTGACAATGGATGGATGGGCCACAGGAAGCCTATGGGTGACGTCACCGCTCCCAGGCATTGTCACCCAATGTCGAGCTCTCTCTCCTCTCCCCTGCAGTTGGTGCTGGGGAACACAGCAGGATCACGTGCCTGGACTGAAGTGGGCTGAAAATAGGTAAGTACATACATCTTTCTTACATAGTTTAGTCAGCATAGGTGTTAGGAGGGGGAGGGAGCATTTTTAAAGTGGTATTAAACCCAAAAGCAAACATTTATTATATCGCAGGTTACTAACTCTTAGATGTGATGATTGCATTCATTTTTCTTTTTTAAGCTTTCTTTTGTTTTCATCTGGTGATCCAGCCAGTAAGTCCTTTGTTTTTCAAAAGAACAATCTGTCCTGCAGAATGTATGTTACAGAGATGAGATGAACCATTTAAGACTGGCAGGGGTGCTTACAATGATCAGGTTTTTTTAAATACGTAAAATCTTTATCCCAAAAGGAAAAAAAAAAGTGTTGCTGTAACTGCTTATAAAAGTGTCAGCTGGAGTTTGGCTTTAATTTGTTATTGTATTTAAATCTGACACTACTGCTATCCAAAGGTGCCCCCTGTGCTCTTCACCTAGAGTGGGGGCACTCTAATACTGGAGGTGTGTTACTGGCCAGAACACCAGGTGAAAACAGAGGCAAAAAAGCCTAAGAAAAATAAAACAAATGTAGCCACCACATCTGTTGATTGGTAAGCTGCAATGTATTACGTTTTTGATTTTGGGCTTAATACTACTTTAATTCTACTTTAACCACTTGCCGACCAGCCGACGTCATTATACTGTGGCAGGTCGGCTTGATCCCGCAAATCACCGTAGCTGTACGTCGGTCCCTTCAACAGCTATAGCAGACGCGTGCGCACCGCCTGCTGCACGGCGGGGGGAGCTGATGTGCTTGGCACGCTCCACAGAGAGCCAGGACAGTGATCTGTCAATGTAAACAAACAGATAATTGTTCTGTCAGGGGAGTACAATGTGATTAAAAACAGCGATCTCTCTGTACTCCCTGTCAGTCCACTCCCCCCACAGTTAGAAACACATTTAACCCCTCAATCGCCCCCTAGTGTTAACCTCTTCCCTGCCAGTGTCATTTATACAGTAATACGTTCATTTCTTTATCGTACACCACGGGACACAGAGCTAGTCATTACATAATGGGTTAAGGGTCACCAGCGGTGATTGGACACTGGCACAACCAATGGAAGACAGTTCCCCTCCATATAACCCCTCCCATCAGGGAAGTACCTCAGTTTTTTCGCCAGTGTCGAAAGGTGTTGGACGCGTTAGGAGGTGCTAAAGGAAAGCTCTACCAAAGAGACCCTCTGGGGGTAAAAGAGCTATGCTTTCGGATCCATCCAAGACGCCTACAAGTTAAGCCGAATCTGGATGGGATCCGGGCCTCATCCATGAGGCGTCGTCTGTAATGTCTCTCTTCGGAGGACTGGGCTCTAAGATCCAGCACTTTCGCTATTTCGCTATAAAGTCCTGGTAAGAGTCTTGTACAAGGCCCAGGGGAGAGGTATCCTTTAAATAGGAACCCATATCCCTGAAGGTTGGCACACATAGCCCACCGTGAAGGGTGAAGTTTGGTATCTGTCTGAAAACTTTCAGCAGAAAAACCTGCGGCGTGGATAAGGTGAGATTAGAAGGTCCATAACTAGGTTGGGACCTTTTTTCAAGAAGTGGATGTCTTCTTTTTTTCCACCACTGGGGGGAGTAAAGAGCTGAATATACTCACTCTGTTCAGTGTCGGCTTCGGCGAAGTACACTGCTCGTCACCTCCGCTGCTGAGCTTGCTTGGGCACCCCGCTCCTCCTTTCGGTGGCCGACACAGACACCTGCAGATGCAGGTAAGTGGGAACAGGGGCTGATGAGAGTCCTCTCTCACTATGGCCACCACCATAGCACTAAAGGCCGCGCGCGCGCGCTTTATCGGAGGGGGGGGCCGAAGGCGTGCGCGGGCACGTGGCGCGCGCAGGCACAGAAACGGCGCCAAATTTAAAAGACTGTCAGTGTGAGAAGCACTGCAGCAGCAAGCAAGCTCGTTAGTTCTCTTGTTCCTGGCAGAGAAACACAGCAGCTATACAGGGACGTAAGACTCCATGTGGTTGGACTGGGTACTTCCTAGAAGACATCCATGTTATGCATAGTTATGTGTTAAAAGTTGCATACTTAATGTATTTGCTAAACTGAACACGGTAGTATATGCATTTAGGTACCTTGTATTTTGTCTAAACAGTAAGTCTTCCAGGGGAAGTAATGCGGACAAAAAGAGATAAAAGAGCACCGCCGCCTGAGACAGGAGGCTCTAGCTGTGCTGACTCGGTACCTTCCTCTCCTGTGTTGCCAAATGCACCTGTACAGGATGAGCCATTACCTCTGTCAGGTATGGCGGCTTCCCTAGTGAAGCCTGGGCCTGCATATGTCACTGAGGACACTTTATCAGCTGCCCTAAATAATCTGGAGGAGAAAATTGCTACCTTAATCGCTAAATCCTCTAAAAAGGACAATAAGCGAAGCAGATCTCCTCCAGTATTGGACCTCCCTTCAGAAGTACCTGAGGAGGAGGAGGATGAGGAGGAGGCTACATCAGCAGAGGATGAGGAGTCAGACGGATCAGGGATATCGGATGAGCCTTTTTCGGTATCCCAGATTTTAAAGTCACAGGTACAATGCTATGCAGGAGCCGTGCGATCTGCATTTAAGTTACCCTCTTTGGAGGTAACAGAATCACCTGTCTCCTCCCTAGGATCATTAAGATCCCTGCAAGGTGCATGCTCCTTCCCGGTTCATCCGCTACTAGAGGATCTATTGTACGCAGCTGGCAACATCCAGATAAGCGTTTTTTACCTCCAAAAAAGTTTAACATTCTTTATCCTATGGAGGAAATTTTTTTAAAGAAATGGAGCCTGCCTGCGGTAGATGCGGCTATTTCTTGTGTAAATAAAAACCTGACATGTCCAGTGGATAATGTACAAGTGTTTAAAGATCCTTCTGAGAAGAAGTTGGAATCCCTACTGAAATCCTCCTTCCTTTTGGCCGGCTCAATTATCCAACCTGCAGTAGCAGCAGTCGGTATGTGTCAGGTCATCAGCCAACAGGTAAAGCAGGGGCTGAAGGAGCTGCCTTCAGAGCAGGCTAAAAATTGGGAGAATTTGCCTAAAGCCTTATGCTTCACAGTGGATGCCATGAGAGATTCTATCATACAGGCATCACGCCTTACACTCCAGCTGGTACAGATGCGCAGAGTACTTTGGCTTAAGCATTGGTCAGCGGAAGCCCCATGCAAAAAATTGTTGGCAAGTTTCCCGTTCCATGGCGAACGCCTTTTTGGGGAAGATTTAGAAAGATATATCCAAAAGATATCAAGTGGTAAAACGACACTTTTACCTGAGAGAAAGAAAAACAAGAGACCTTGTTTTAAACGCACTCTCTCCCCAGCTTCCGGGAAATCAGACTCCAGCCAGTGGCGACGGCCTTTTCAGCCGCCCACAAAAGCCAAAGAACAGGTTCAGAAGAACAAGAAGCCGTGGGGTTCAAGAGCTAATAAGCAAGCCCCCAAAACCTCTCATTGAAGGGGCGCCCCCGCTCGGCCGAGTGGGGGGAAGGCTTCGCCAGTTCTCAGCGACTTGGCGGACAGAAACCCAGGACAAATGGGTGGTATCCACAATATCCTCAGGGTACAAACTGGAATTTCGAGAGATCCCATCTTCTCAATTCCGAAGTTCAAGATTCTCCAAGGATCCACAAAAAAGAGGATCCTTCTTCAAAGGTTTGAATCACTTAATAGCTCAAGGTGTGGTTACAGAGGTACCCCAAAAGGAGCGAGGTTCAGGTTTTTACTCAAACCTCTTTGTGATTCCAAAACCGAACAGAGAAGTCAGACCCATCCTGGATCTAAAATCTCTAAACCGGTTTCTGAACGTTCGCCATTTTCGAATGGAAACGATTCGATCCGTGGTCGCTACTTTAAAAGGCGGAGAATTCATGGCGTCCATAGATATCAAAGACGCATATCTACACATACCAATCCTCCCCGCTCACCAAAGATTCCTAAGGTTTGCGGTAGAAGATCGCCACTTTCAATTTGTGGCCCTGCCATTTGGTGTAGCCACCGCGCCCAGAGTATTCACAAAGGTGCTAGCTCCTCTGTTAGCAAACCTGAGAACACGGGGCATTGCGGTAACAGCCTATCTAGACGATCTACTATTAATAGATCAGTCAAAGGAGGGATTGGATCACGCTGTAGACACTACAGTAGGATACCTGGAGCATTTAGGATGGATTATAAACTTACAAAAATCCTCTCTCCAGGCCCAAAGAAGGATAGTGTACCTGGGCATGATCATAGATACAGCCCAAAACAGGGTATACCTGCCAGAGCCAAAGATACAGTCTCTGAAAGACCTGATCCACAAGGTCAAAGCAAACAAAAGGCCGTCTATTCGCCTTTGCATGAGACTATTGGGAAAGATGGTAGCCTCCTTCGAGGCGGTCCCTTACGCCCAGTTTCATTCGAGACTACTTCAAGGCAATATTTTAGCCTCCTGGAACAGGAAGAGCCAAGCTCTGGATATACCCATGCGCCTGTCCTCATAAGTACGCCACAGCTTCAATTGGTGGCTAGAAGCCAAGAATTTACGGAAGGGAAAGTGCTTCCTCCCAGCAGCCTGGAAGGTGGTGTCTACGGATGCCAGCCTATCGGGCTGGGGTGCAGTATTCGAAGAGGCTTCTACCCAGGGAACCTGGGCCAAGACTCAGGGGATCCTGCCCATCAACGTGCTAGAGATCCGGGCAGTATATCTAGCCCTCAAAACCTGGACATACAGGTTACAGGGCCAGCCAGTTCGGGTTCAATCCGACAATGCTACTGCAGTAGCTTACATCAATCACCAAGGAGGCACCCGCAGTCGGGCAGCCCAAAGAGAGGTGAACCGGATCTTGGCATGGGCAGAAGAGCATGTACCTTGCATCTCTGCAATCTTCATTCCAGGGATAGAAAACTGGCAAGCAGACTACCTGAGTCGTCAGCAACTGCTACCAGGAGAGTGGTCTCTTCACCCCGAGATCTTTCAGGCCATATGTCTGAGATGGGGAAACCCAGATGTAGACCTGCTAGCTTCCAGGTTCAACAAGAAATTGGACAACTTTGTGTCCAGAAAAAGAGATCCTCTAGCCTACGGGACAGATGCTGTAATAACTCCATGGAATCAGTTCTCACTGATCTATGCATTCCCTCCGATCCCTCTTCTACAAAGACTGCTTCGCAGGATCAAGGAGGAGGGAATACCAGTAATCCTAGTAGCCCCAAACTGGCCCAGGAGGCCTTGGTACGCCGAGATCGTAAAGATGGCGATAGGAAGGCCCTGGAAGCTTCCACTTCGACACGACCTGCTGTCACAGGGTCCAGTATTCCACCCTTCCTTACAAAGGCTAAATTTGACGGCCTGGCTGCTGAGACCCACATTTTGAAAAAGAGAGGGGTCTCTGGTCCGGCTCTTTCTACGCTCATTAATGCTAGAAAGCCAGCCTCCAGACTCATCTAACATAGAGTCTGGAAAGCATACGTTTCCTGGTGTGAATCCAGAAGTTGGAATCCTCAGAAATATGAAATAAGCAGGATTCTTGCTTTTTGCCAGCTAGGAGTGGATATGAAATTAGCCCTTAGCACCATCAAGGCGCAAATATCGGCTCTATCAGTCTTCTTTCAGAGACCATTGGCATCTCATTCCCTAGTTCGGACATTCATTCAGGGGGTACTGAGAATAAATCCTCCAGTTAGGTCTCCCTTGTGTCCATGGGATTTGAATTTGGTATTGTCAGTGTTGCAAAAGCAACCTTTTGAACCTATTTGCCATATTCCGTTAATTATATTAAGTAGGAAACTGGCCTTTCTGATTGCTATAGCTTCTGCTAGGAGAGTATCAGAGCTAGCAGCTCTTTCTTGTAAAGAGCCTTATCTAATTTGTCACAAGGACAAAATCGTACTACGACCCCATCCGGCTTTTCTGCCTAAGGTGGTGTCGGCTTTTCACTTGAATCAAGACATTGTTCTGCCTTCCTTTTTTCCAAACCCGCGGACGGCGGGGGAAAAATTATTACACTCTCTAGATCTAGTGAGAGCGGTAAGGGTGTATCTGCAAGCAACCGCTCAGATACGTAAAACAGATGTTTTGTTTATTTTACCAGATGGGCCCAAGAAGGGCCAAGCGGTATCAAAATCCACCATTTCCAGGTGGATTAGACAAGTAATTGTTCAAGCTTATGGTTTAAAGAACAGGACTCCTCCTTTTCCTGTTAAGGCGCACTCTACCAGGGCGATAAGTGCTTCATGGGCAGTGCACCACCAGGCTTCGATGGCTCAGATCTGTAAAGCTGCAACTTGGTCTTCAGTCCATACATTTTCCAAATTCTATCAAATAGATGTGAAAGGACATGAGGATTCCGCCTTCGGGCGAAGTGTGCTGCAGGCAGCAGTATAGGGCTTCTGGTCCGCAAGCGGCCTGTTTGATCTGTGTCTCCCCCCCTTCATATGAGCATTGCTCTGGGACGTCCCATTATGTAATGACTAGCTCTGTGTCCCGTGGTGTACGATAAAGAAAGTAGGATTTTTATAACAGCTTACCTGTAAAATCCTTTTCTTGGAGTACACCACGGGACACAGAGGTCCCCCCCTTCTTATGGGAACCTTACTGCTTTGCTACAAAACTGAGGTACTTCCCTGATGGGAGGGGTTATATGGAGGGGAACTGTCTTCCATTGGTTGTGCCAGTGTCCAATCACCGCTGGTGACCCTTAACCCATTATGTAATGACTAGCTCTGTGTCCCGTGGTGTACTCCAAGAAAAGGATTTTACAGGTAAGCTGTTATAAAAATCCTACTTTTTATAGCACTGATCTCTGTACAAATGTCACTGGTCCCAACAAAGTGTCAAAAGTGTCCGATCTCTCCGCCGTAATTTCGCAGTCCCGCTAAAAATCGCCATTACTAGTAAAAAATAAAAATAAAATTTATGATAAAAATGCCATAAATCCCCTATTTTTTAGAAAATATAACTTTTTCGCAAACCAATCAATATACGCTTATTGCGATTTTTTTATTTATTTTTTATTTATTTATTAGAAGAATACATATTGGCTTAAACTGACTTTTTTTGGGGGGATATTTATTATAGCAAAAAGTAAAGACTTTTTTTTTCTTTCTCGTACATCACGGGACACAGAGCGACATAGTCATTACTAATGGGTTATATAGATACCTTCAGGTGCTGGCACTGGCAACTTCCAAAACCGGAAGTACCCTCCCCTATATAAGCCCCTCCCATCCGGGAGCACCTCAGTTTTTTGCCAGTGTCTAAGGTGTTGGCCAAGAAGAAACATGTGTTTTCACTGAGCTTGCGTACAGGTTCTGTTGGGCCTCAGTAAGCTATTCCGGATCCGACCAAAAAAGCTTCATAGCTAAACGGTCGGTACCCGGGCCTTGCAGAGAAGAGCAAGGTTTTGCCTGTAATGCTTCTCTTAGGAGAGCTGGACCCTGGGATCCAGAGCTCTGGTCATACCCACGACCAAGATGTTTTCTGTGCAGGGTGCTATACAGGTCCAGGGGAGTGGAATCCTTGGGAACCCGGTCCCTGAAGGTTTGATTACAATGCCTGCCGTGATAGGTGAAGTTTGGGCTTCTGTGGACCAAACAAAGTCCTGCAGCGAGGAAAAGGTAAGTGGGGGCCCTCGGGAACTTGGTTCTATTGAGGGACCCCCAAGCCTATTTTGTCTTTCTGCCTGTTACCTAAGGTATTCCCGCTAATATTCTGTGTATGCCTGTTACTACTGAGAAAATGTAAAAATTTTAATAGTAGGCAAGAAAAAAAAAAAAAAAATGTAAGACCGCGGTACCTGTGTTAGACACTAGAGGCCGCTATGGTTCTTTTTCTTGTAATGTGGATTTTTTTCTTCCAGAATCAAATCCAGGCAGTTGGTATGTTCTCTCCTGGGAAGCTGTCTCCTCTGCCCTGTTGCTGCGCTCATCCATCCCCGGGCCCTGCGGCAAAGGGGGCCCTGGCTCCCATCTAGCTCCTTATTGTTTTCAAAAAAGGCGCCGAAGGCGCACGTGCCCGCGCGCGTGCGCGAGCACGCGCCTCTATTCATAGAGGCGATCTGAAAAAAGGGGCGGAGCGGGTGGATGACGCTCAGGTGTGCGCCGCGGCGCTACTGCGCATGTGCGGGCGTCCAGCGTGTTTTAAAGCACATTATAGCTGGCTATTGAAGTGCACAGACAGAGCTAGCAACAGTATAAAGGCACACAGAGGCGGTTGATGCAGGCATCCCCTAGAAAGGCACTTTAGTAGACACCAACTGTGATATAGCAGCAATTGTGCTAGACTATTCTCAGTAAAAGTGGTGTATTACGGCTGGAATACCTCAGCTTTAGGCTTAGGAATATGCCGTCCAGAAGCTCCGGAACTGAATCTTCCAGGAAGCGAAGGGGGTCTCATCGGGCTCTGAGGATCTTGGGCATGCTTCTGCTGCACCAGTCTCCCCTGAAGTTCAGAGGTAAGTGACCGTAGAGACCCCGCAGGGGTACTTGGTACTGTGGCTGTCCTCAGTTCACCTGCTCCTGTGTATGTAACAGAGGAGGTTTTTTCCTCAGCTCTGGGAGGATTAGAGAGAGATTGTCAACATTGATCGCTGCCTCCCTGTCAGGGAAAGCACGCCGATCTCCGTCTCGTCCTTCAGAGTGCCTGTTAGCAGAGCAACAGTCCCATACAGGGATCGACCTGCCTGAAGGGGATCAGGATGAGGTTGATTCTGTTATAGAGGAATCAACAGTGGGGAAACCTTTTCTCAGCATCTCAAGCTGAAAGACTATGGGTTCAGTCTCTGACTAACATGGTCCGATCGGCATTTAAAAATGCACCTTGCGGAACCATCAACCACTACTGTATCCTCGTTGGGGTCGCTAGAAGCCCCCAGACTGTCTGTTCTTTTCCACTTCACCCTTTACTGAAATGGCTTATTTACCAGGATTGGGAACGTCCTGAGAAAATATTTATTCCCCCAAGAGATTTCCGGTGGTCTATCCCATGGAGGATAAGTTCATCAAAAAAATGGAAGGTCCATACAGTGGACGCAGCCATCCCTTGTATGTATAAATCACTGACATGTCCAGTGGATAATGTCCAAATGTTCAAGAACCCAATAGATAAAAGATTGGAGTCCTTATGAAAGTCTGCTTCTTTCTACAGCAAGCTTGGTGACACAACCAGCAGTAGCAGCTATTGGGGTCTGCTAAGCAGTGAAGGATCAGTTAAAACAGGTCTTGAGGGACTTGACAGATCAGCAGGCCTTGCCCTAGCTGATCTACCTAGAGCCTTAGGCTTTGCGGTTGACGCCATAAAGGATTCAATCCATCAGGCCTCCCGCCTTACGCTGTCTATAGTACATATGCGTAGGCTTCTATGGCTCAAAAACTGGTCTGCTGAAGCTCCCTGTAAAGAATGGCTGGTTAGCGTCCCATTTCATGGTGAATGCTTATTCAGGGAAAACCTGGACAAATATATCCAGAAAATTTCCAGCGGTAAAAATACGCTCTTGCCGGTTAAAAACAGAGTTAGAGGTCCCTCTTTAAGAGGCCTGCTTCTCCAGTCCCTGGGGCATCGGCTGTGTAACAGTTCCGACGGCCTCCTCGGTCAATTCCCGGGGGTAAAAAACAGGGACAATAGCAGGGTAATGAGAAACCCTGGGTCAGGGGAGGTACAAAACCTCCCCCAAAGTTAAATTCATCGAAGGGTTGCCCCCACTCAGTCGGGTGGGGGGAGGACTCCAGTTGTTCACAAGAGACCTGGCGGGACACGATCAAGACAGATAGGTGCTCTCCGCAGTATGTTTGGGATACAGTTTGGAGTTAAAAGACTCTCCTCCTTCCCATTTTTGAGGTCAAACATGCCAAGGGATCCCCGGAAGAGAGAGTCCCTCCTGTTGGCACTAGAACAACTATTGCTCCAAGGAGTAATTATGGAGGTTCCCCTGGAAGAATGAGGGTTCGGGTTTTACTCAAACCTCTTTACAGTCCCGAAGCAAACGCGGACGGGAGGCCCATATTAATTCTAAAAGGGCTATACAAATTCCTGTATATCAGGACTTTCCAATGGAGTCGATCCGATCGGTGGCCACTGCCCTACAAGGGGAGGATTGGTTAGCCGCGATCGACATCAAAGATGCTTATTTGCACATTCCCATCTTCCCAGTCCACCAAAAATTTCTACGCTTTGCAGTAGAAGAGCGCCATTTTCAGTTCAGAGCCTTACCCTTCGGTTTGGCCACAGCACCACGAGTGTTTACAAAAATTCTGGCCCTTATTGGCCAATCTAAGAACACAAGGTGTAATGATAATGGCATATCTAGATGACTTCTTGCTGATAGACCACTCAGTGAAAAAACTAGACGTGGTCGTTCACAAGACAATCAAGTATCTGGAATCTCATGGTTGGATTATCAACCGAGACAAGTCAGCCCTAAAAAACAGTCAAAAGTCTGGAATACTTGGGGCTAAGGTTGGATTCAGGCCAGAGAAAAATATTCTTGCCTCGAGGAAAGGTGTTGTCTTTGAAAGATTTGATCCACTTAGTGGGTACAAAAAAAAAAAAAAGACAGCCGTCCATACGCCTGTGCATGAAGCTGCTGGGAAAAATGGTGGCATCATTCGAAGCAGTACCCTACGGTCAATTCCATTCAAGGAATTTGCAAGGGGCCATACTGTCAGCCTGGAACAAAAAAGTTCAGGCCCTAGACTTACAATGTCCTTGTCCCCTTCCGTTCGCAAGAGCCTCCGTTGGTGGTTGGTTCCCCAGAATCTGGAAAAAGGGAAATCCTTCAGTCTGATTTCTTGGAAGGTGGTCACTACAGATGTCAGCCTTATAGGCTGGGGAGCAGTACTGGAGCAATAGTCTCTCCAGGGCAGATGGTCGGATGCAGAAAAGGCCCTGCCCATCAATCTCTTAGAGATACGAGCAGCCCGGTATGCCCTAGTAGCATGGACATCCAAACTCCAAGGGTCCCCTGTCAGAATTCAATCAGACAATGCCACAGCAGTGGCATATATCAATCATCAGGGGGGCACCAGGAGTCGTGCAGCCCAGAGGGAAGTAAATTACATCCTGAAATGGGCAGAAAGATATGTCCCAGCCATATGTGCGGTATTCATTCCAGGAGTGGAGAATTGGAAGGCGGACTTTCTAAGTCGCCAGCAATTATGCCCAGAGGAAGGGTCCCTTCACCCCGAGGTTTTCTGGACAATATGTCAGCGGTGGGGAACATCGGATGTAGATCTTCTAGCATCCAGATTCAACGCAAAGGTGGACAGGTTTGTCTCTCGGACAAGGGATCCCCTAGCTTGCGGCTCGGATGCCCTAGTGTTCCCTTGGGATCAGTTCAAGCTGATATATGCATTCACACCGCCACAATGGTTACCTCGATTATTCCGCAGAATCAGGGTAGAAAAGAAACCAGTGATTCTGGTGGCTCCAGCGTGGCCCCGAAGAGCGTGGTATGCGGAGATTGTAAAATGTCAGTGGGGAGTCCTAGGACTCTCCCACGTTGTCCGGACCTGCTTTCGCAAGGACCGATATACCACCCTTCCTTACCAGCCCTAGGTTTGACGGCCTGGCTATTGAAGCCCACATTCTAAAAAAAGAGAGGGCTCTCTAATTCTGTGGTATCTACCATGATCAATGCCAGGAAGCCGGTATCCAGGCAGATCTACTATAGAATCTGGAAGGCGTACATCGCCTGGTGTGAGGCCAAGAAATGGCATCCACGTAAATACGTAATAGGTAGGATTCTGGACTTCCTACAATGGGCTGTAGATAGGAAGCTTGCCTTGAGTACTATCAAGGGTCAGATTTCGGCCTTGTCAATATTTTTTCAAAGGCCCTTGGCTTCGCATTCACTAGTCAAAGCCTTTATACAAGGAGTGATGCGTATTAGTCCTCCGGTTAATATCCCCATATGTCCATGGGATCTAAACTTGGTTCTGTCGGTTCTACAGAAACAACCATTTGAACCATTACAGCATATTTCTTTGGTTCTTCTCACCAGGAAATTGATTTTTCTAGTAGCCATTTATTCGGCTAAAAGAGTGTCGGAATTAGCAGCTATGTCCTGTAAGGAGCCATATCTGGTTATCCATAAGGATAGAGTAGTGTTACGCCCTCATCCAGCCTTTCTTCCTAAGGTGGTATCGAGGTTTCATTTGAACCAAGATGTGGTTCTTCCTTCTTTTTTCCCCAAACCTACTTCGGTAGAGGAAAAGTTATTGCATTCTTTGGATGTAGTAAGAGCAGTTAAAGCTTATCTAAAAGCCACTGCTCAGATTCGCAGAACGGATACTTTATTCTGCCGGAAGGCCCCAGAAAGGGTCAGGCAGCGTCAAAATCTACTTTAGCCAAGTGGATTCGACAGGTCATAATGCAAGCCTATGGCTTTAGAAGGAGACTGCCTCCTTTCAAAGTTAGAGCGCACTCCACGAGAGCAGTTGGAACTTCATGGGCAGTGCATCACCAGGCCTCCCTGGCTCAAATCTGTAAGGCCGCAACATGGTCTTCAGTACACACGTTTACTAGGTTCTACCAGGTGGACGTTAGAAGTCAGGAGGATGTCGCCTTTGGGCGCAGTGTGTTGCAGGCCGCAAAAGATCCTCATGTCTGATAGCGCTCAGCTTATGTATGGTGTATCCCCCCCCCCTTGTTGGGCATTGCTTTAGGACATCCCATTAGTAATGACTATGTCGCTCTGTGTCCCGTGATGTACGAGAAAGAAAATAGGATTTTTATAACAGCTTACCTGTAAAATCCTTTTCTTGGAGTACATCACGGGACACAGAGCTCCCGCCCCTCTTTAGGGACACTTATTGCTTTGCTACAAAACCTGAGGTGCTCCCGGATGGGAGGGGCTTATATAGGGGAGGGTACTTCCGGTTTTGGAAGTTGCCAGTGCAAGCACCTGAAGGTATCTATATAACCCATTAGTAATGACTATGTCGCTCTGTGTCCCGTGATGTACTCCAAGAAAAGGATTTTACAGGTAAGCTGTTATAAAAATCCTATTTTTTTCCAAAATTGTCTGTCTGTCTTTTTTTGTTTATAGCGCAAAAAATAAAAACCACAGAGGTGATCAAATACCACCAAAAGAAATCTCTATTTGTGGGAAAAAAAGGATGTCCATTTTGTTTCGGTACAGCGTCGCACGACCGCGCAATTATCAGTTTAAGCGTATCAGTGGCGTATTACAAAAAATGGCCTGGCCATTAAGGGGGTAATTCTTCTAGGGCTGAAGTGGTTAAAAACTAATTTGGTGGTGTTCTACTTTAACCACCTCATTATTGCTATATATATATATACACACACACACACACAGCCACAGCCTTGTATTGAGGTGGTTTACCAGAATCATGGTTGGGGCTACAACCATAATTCCCGGTACTATTTATTTTCTGGAGCTGATTCTCTGGTATGTAAAAGTGATCTGAGTGTATATACAGCCGCTGGATCACTTTAACAGGTAGCAGAAGGAGGTCTACCCCCCTTCCTGCTGCCACCACCTTTACCAGGCTTTCCCATCTGGGAACATGGTAACGATGTGACCAGTTTGGTTGCATGCCCTGGTAAGAATGGCAGGAACAGAAGTTCCCGCCCCTGTTCTGTGACTTCCCGTTTGTTAGCATGGGCCATGACAGGCTTGTCATCACAGGGGATTATGTTCATGCCTTATGATGGTAATAAAGTTAATCCAAAAATATAAATAAATGAAGGCACAGTGTAAAAATAAATTTAATAATATATATATATATTTTTTTTAAATGTGACGTTCCCCAATCCCTCTGTGCTCATGTGTGAATGGTAAATGCATATGTAAACGGTGATCGCACCACACACGAGGTATAATCCCAAACGTCCGAGCAAGAGCAATAATTCTAGCGCCAGACCTCCTTGTGTGATGCTAAACTGGTAACCTGTAGAGGCTTTTAAAGCTTCGCCTATGAAGATTTTTAGGTAGGGAACTTTAGCGCTGTGTGCGCAGTTTTAAAGCGTGACGTGTTTGGTATCTATTTACTTGCCGTAACATCATCTTTTATATTTTTCCCAAAACAATTGGGTATTGCGTATGTGTTCACTAAAATTCATTACGGTGTATTTCTTCCAAAAATTTACGTTTGAATAACCGCTGCGCAAATATCGTGCAACATAAAACATTGCAACAGCCACCATTTTAGGCCTCTGCGTAAAAAATATATATTATGTTTGGGGGTTCTGAGTAATTTTCTAGATTTTTACATGTAGAAGAAAAGTATCAGAATTGGCCTCGGGGTCAAGTGGTTAAAGTCCAGAAAAATACACCACTGCAGTGGGGCTTCCCTGCACTGCAAGGGGTAAATGCTCGATAAGTATAGGGGTAGAGGTATAGCCTGTATTACTTATCTTATTCCTCGCTCCAGCAGGCTTCCTCCATGCTTGGCAGCTGCACTCTGACGTTATTACATACAATGTAGGATATGTAGTCCTGCATTGTATGTGAGGATGGCGAGGGCCCACCCACAACTTGAATCGTCAGAGAGAAGAGGAGAAAGCCGGAAGCCTGCCAGAGTAAGGAAAAAGGTAAAAAAAAAAGTATTACATCTTATTCCTCTACGCTGCACGGGTACTTTTTTTTTTTTATCCCGGAGTTCGGCTTTAATAACATGAAATATTTGTCTTTATAATTGAGCGCTCCAGTTTGAGCTACCCCTTGTTGCTATGGAATCCGTCTTAAGGTATGTTCATGCCCCTGCAGATGCTCGCATGTATGCTCTATTGGTTTTCTTATTTACTGTAAGTGGAGAACAGGTACGGGTTCACTTAATTTGCAGCACCCCAGATGCACATATTCTTTCCTTTGCTCTTCTACTTCTCCATTCAGCCATCGGGAGCAACAAGAGAAAGCTCTGTAAATTAGAGCATTCACAGGGTTCCGCACTTTCTCCCTACTGGAGGTCTGGGTGGCCAATTGCTATGTACGTTTTAATCTACTAGGTACAGAGTGGCTACAATCCCAATTTCCTTTTAATGGAAAACCACTAAAAACACTTGTACAATAAAATATAATAAACTGAAGATACGTCTGAATAGTTGAGGTAACCGGTTCCCTCTGAATATTTAGTGCCAGGCATTTAATAAATTAATCTCTAAATTGACAGGGCCTTTTTGGTCCTTTCCACCCCTTTCACTTTGCTTCTTTATTTTCTCTCCTTTGCTGCTCCTCAGTGAGGATGAAGAAGACGATGAGGATATCTTTAGTGAGGAAGAAATTTATAAAGACGACCCCAGAGACAAGAGCTACAGACCCCAGATGAACAGGTAGAGTGCTCATGTGTTCATCTTTTACTGCTTTCCAAAGAGAACCTGTTAGGATCATCCTGGCTTTACTTCTTAGTGACTTGTGGATCAGATATGAAGATTGGCAGTTTAGACTTTGCTGGCTGCTTGTTCCAGGTCAATGAAGCCAGGATCAGGAAGATGGCCCTGCTGCATGTTCATAAACAAGTTAGCACTGGCAGCTGCTATAATATCCTGACAGGTTCTCTTTATAGAGTTTCTTCAGAAAGAGTAAAGTAAGCTTTCCACTTGATGTGGGTACATAGAGAACCCTCTGTGTCAGCAGCGTAACCCAGCAAATTAGCTATTTACCTAGCACTGCGCATGCATGTGGCAGCACTGCTGAGCATCTTTAGGACATCACAGACCCCTTTTGGAAATGCACTGGTTGTCAGCATGGAAAAAAGTGTCAGATGGGATCAGTTAAGCCTAGTAACTCCAACTATAAATATAATGGGATCTTAAGAGCATAAAAAGAAAGCTTATTGATCTTAAAGTGTTACTAAACCCACAACAGTAAAAAATCAATCTGTATATGCAGTAAAGCATGCTTATGCTCACTGTAGAACCTAAGGGGCTAATCCTGGGCATTGTGTAAAAAGGCTGTTTGATTCTTTCTTCTCTGATCCTCCCCTTCTTTTACTGTCCCCAATCCATCTGCTGATAGAACAGAGCCCTGGAGGCACTCTGCACATGCTCAGTTTGGTGTATTTTGCTCAATAGTTTATTTTTATTTTTTGGGGGGGGGGGTGTATGTGATCAGCACATGGCCAATCAGCACTGTCTAGACCAGGGGTCTCAATCTGGCGGCCCTCCAGCTGTTGCGAAACTACAAGTCCCATGAGGCATTGCAAGGCTGACAGTTACAAGCATGACTCCCACAGGCAGAGGCATGATGGGACTTGTAGTTTCGCAACAGCTGGAGGGCCACTAGTTTGAGACCCCTGGTCTAGACAGAAAGTCATGGGCCATGCAGCCTCATAGGACAGGCAGAGGAGAATGAAAACTCCTATAAGATTTAACCAGTGCTCAGACGGACTCTGATAGAAGTCACAATACTGCTATATACTGCTAATGAGAAAAGGTATTTAGCTATTTATATTTCCAAAAATAATTGCATTTCCATGTTCTGTGTACTGTGGGAGACCAGATATAGTGAATGCGGGCTCCTGGGTTTAGTAACACTTTTAAGAGCATACAAAGAAAACGTATGGGTCCTTAGTGCTGGTATAGGTAGGCATTCTGAGCAGGACAGTCCATTCACTTGGCAGCCATGGTTGAAAGAAGCAGAAAATGTTTTTTCATCAAGAGGAAACCTCTAATAGGACAGGTGTTTAGTGATAAGCAGCCCTTTGTTTATTTATAACAGACATTAGCAAACTTTTGTTGCTGATCTCCATCTGAAAATGCAAATTGCCCTGCTACTATGCTAATCCTCTTGGTGGGGGGGGGGGGTGTAATGAAATAGGCAGCTGAAAAATGAAGCATTCTTTTGCAAAACGGAGCTCTGCATATTAATCTCCTGAGGACATAGTAATACATAGGGAGGATTAAGGCAAAAGTCATTAAAGTGGTTGGGTTGTAAACTCTTACAATCCATGTTTTACTACAGGTAAGCCTATTATAAGGCTTACCTATAGCTACCCCGGATATCTCCTAAACCTGAAAAGTTTAGGAGATATCCCCTGTATCAGCATGTGCCAACGTCATCGGCACTGAAGCAACGGCACGTGCGGTTCGTGCCGTTACCAGTGGTTCACATGCGCGGGAGTGACATCGCGGCTCCGGCCAATCACAGCGCCAGAGCCCGGAAGTAACTCCGGGAGCGATGTCGTCAACCAGAACTGTGTACTGGGACCGTTGCAGGGGCTTCGATCTAAGGTGAGTATTTCATAATGAGCTAATATTCTATGCATACTAGCTCATTATGCCTTTGTCTTGCAGGTTTTTTTTATTTTTATTGGGTTTACAACCACTTTAAGGTGGACAAACCCTCCAACCAGTTCTTGCCACGGTTTATTTTAAAACTGGTTTTAGAATTCATAGAGCCCCTAGTTTGTCCCATGAAAGGTAAAGCAGTATTAAAACAAAAACAATTAAAGCAGAACTAAACCCTCCTATCCTTTTAAGCCAAGAAAGCTACCATTTTAGTCTGTGTATGATCTGCAAATGCCATGATATGCTGCAGCTTACCAATGCAAAGATGTGGTGGCTGCATTAGCTTTTTTTTGAGGGGGGGGTTTGTGATGGACCCGTCCCACACTCCACTTAAGTGCTTCCGTCAGTATACCGCTTTCTCCTGTCTGAGCAAAGATAACAGATATTATAGCTGCATATTGCAACCAAGAACTAGGCAGGACTCGTTTGCCTGCCAAACTGGAACTTTTATTGAACAAACATACACATAATATATTACCACAGGAGGACATCCCCCTCCTGATCATATTGCCCTAAAAATACAAACTGTAACCAGGAAAATAATTACAACAACCGACATACACTATAAACATTACGTTAATTAGCCACCTGGACACTCCGAGATCTCATTCCAAGTCAGACTTCCCGACCCCAGGCTCACAAAGTACAATACACGTTATTTCAAATATAAATACATTCCACAATAGTTTACTAGGAGACAATAGATGTGTTAATTAGCACAATTAACAATGAGTGAAAGACCCTTCAGACTAGTAGACAACAGGAGACTCTGGGCTTTCCAGATCTCATTAACCAGCGTTCCTTTCACATACATCTGTCTGAGTCCCAAGCTGGCAGAGACCATCATGGCCTCCTTTAATAATGTCCTTTTGTATTGCATAACAGAACATCTTCCTAAATGCTTGTAGCTCGCTTAAATGCCAGGGCCCATAGTCGATAGGCAAGAGGCTAGCATTCAGTCCCCTCCAAAAGCTTCTGTCCTGGGTGAGTCTATCACCTTTCTCCCCCATCAAAAGTCGACTAATAAGGTCCCAGACCATCACCCGGTCTGGACATGCGTTAGTCGGGCAGAGTGAACTCATAGTCAGTCCGCATGATCTCCATTCTTTGCTGCAAGGAATAGTTGTCATTAACAGGTGTGGGGCAGAGGTCATTAACTCTCTGTCCGTCTGCCAGCGATTTAGCTGGGTGGTTTTTAATATTCCGGGGTCTCGGTCTGCTGCTGCTGGGGAGAGGGACCAATTGCCCCAGCTCCCTGAAGCTTTGGAGACACTGTAGGTGCTAGGCAGAGGTCAGCGGCGCTTTGCCCTGTTGCCAGCGATTCAGCTGGAAGAAGAAGCTTTACTAGGTCAGTTTGTCGCTGGGGAGCGGGGCTGAGTGCCCAGACTCCCTGGAACTCTGCAGTTGTTCCTGGTGCTGGGCAGAGGTTGGTAGCACTCTGTCCTGTTTCCAGCACTTCTGCTGGGGACTCACATAATCTGCTCCGGCTAACTGTTGGGGAGGGAAGCTGTCTTCCTCCAATCCCAGACTGTGGATCTGCCACTGGGGAGGAAGGATGACCACGTTCTTTCCCAAACTGTGTATCTGCCATTGGCGAGATGAGCTGGTTGCTCCATCTCCCAGAATTCTGGACTCTGGCTGTGGAGCGGGTGACGACGACCAAAGTCCATACTCTGCTGTTGGGGAGGGAGGACGACAACCTCCTCTCCCTTCTCCCCCTGAATCCTGATCTGCTGCTGGGAAATGACCGTCACTTTCTCACCCTGGGCCTCGGGAACTGCCGCAGGTGTGGGGCAGAGGTCTTGGACCATCTGTCCAGTTGTCAGTGCCTCAACTAGAGAAGTTTCTTCTCCCACACCTGTCAGTGGTGTGGGAGAAAGCCTGGCTGCTGCTTCTCTCAGGAAGGCTGAAGCTGCTGTTGGTGCTGGGCAGAGGTCAGCTGTAGGCTGCTATAGGCTCACTGGGTTGTTCTTCAGCAGTAAAGTCCTATTAAATCCACAGTCTCTGAAATTGCGGAAAATCCAGAGCACGGGTTGGCGGCACTTGGGCCCCGTGCCAACACTTTGGCAGGTGACTTAATCCATAGCCTCCTCCGATTAAAGTCAATTAAATACATACATTCTGTGATCTGTGGCTGGGGAATGAGGATGGCTTTCTCTTGTCCCGAGCCCTGGAACTGCAAATGGGAAGATGAGCCGGCTGTTCCATCTCCCGTACATTTACCCGGCTTCTGGACAGATGTGGTTGATTCCTCAAAAACACCATTCGCACTTCATACTGCGACCAGTACCTTTCCTGGATGAAGGAGAGATTTTTTCCCTGGTGTCACTGCTCACGGGCTAGCGCTTCCTTCCAGAGTTCCCAGTGGACAGAAGCATACCATCCCAGCGGGACCTGCTCTGATACTGGCCCCCTGTGCTGTATCCACATCTCTCACAACCTCCTTCCGAATTCCTCTTCAATGCGGCTGGTATCCGTACCTCTCATCTCTTGCTATCCGAACCTTGAATCCAGGTGGAGGTTTGCATGTTCCAGACTGCAGGAAGCACCCCTCTGCTTGCCACCAATTGTAACGGAACCGTCCCACACACCGCTTGAGTGCTTCTGTCAGTATACCGCTTCCTCCAGTCTGAACATAGATATCCGATATTATAGCCACATATTGCAACCAAGAACTAGGCATGACTTGTTTGGCTGCAAAACTGGAACTTTTATTGAACAAACTTACACAGAATATGTACACCACAGGAGGACATCCCCGCTACTGATCATATTACCTAGGGTTGTCCCGATACCGATACTAGTATCGGTATCAGTACCGATACCGAGCATTTGCCTGAGTACTTGTACTCGGGCAAATGCTCCCGATGCTTCACCCGATACTTGTGATCAGCGGTGATCAGTGCGGTGGGAGAAGTTACCCCACACACGATCACCACTGATTGTCCCTGTATACTCCTCCAGCCCCCTCCGTTTTTCTGCTGTCTCCATACCGCTGTCCCCCTCCGTGTCCCACTCCATGCCGCCGTCCCCCTCCGTGTGTCCCTCCGTGCTGCTGTCCCCCTCCGTGCCGCCGTCCCAATCCGTGTCCCCCTCCGTGCCGCCGTCCCAATCCGTGTCCCCCTCCGTGCTGCCAACCCCCTCCGTTCTCCTCCTCCACCCCCTCGATCTGTCAGGATGGAGAGCGGAGGTAGGAGCCGGTAGATCCGGCTTCTTACTTGTCGGAATGTACAGTCAGTGATCACTGACTCTGTCCATTCACATAACTGAAACATCGTAAACTGTGTTTACAATGTTTCAGTTTATGAATGAAGAGAAGCAGCTGTCTTCTCTCCATTCATTTTCAGCGCAGCTGAGGCTGCTGAGAAAGGGACTGGGGAATCTGTGTCCCTAGTCCCTTTCTCTGTCTCAAAGGGGAGATGTCAGAGGTCTGTTAAGAACCCTGATATCTCACCAAAGCCCCCCAACAGGGCTGATAAAAAAAAGAATAAAATAAAAATTAATTGTAAAAAATAATAAAAAAATAAAAGAAAACACACACTGACACTGTCCACCCCCCCCCCCCCCCCTCCTATTAAAAAAAGAAAGCATTGTAAAAAATAAATACATAAATTAAATTGTAAAAAAAAAAAAAACTACTGACACATGTGCCACTGTCACATGAGATTAAAAAAAAGTATCGGTAATCGGTATCGGCGAGTACTTGGAAAAAAAGTATCGGTACTTAAAAAAGTGGTATCGGTACAACCCTAATATTACCCTAACAATACAAACTGTAACCAGGAATATAATTACAACCGACATATGCAATAAACATTACGTTAATTAGCTACCTGGACATTCAGATATCTCATTCCAGGTGAGACTTCCTGGACCCAGGCTCACAAAGTACAATACACGTTATTACACGTATTAACACATCCCCCAATAGTTTGCTAGGAGACAATAGGTGTGTTAATTGGCACAATTCACAATGGGCAAAAGACCCTTCAGACTAGTAGTCAACTGGAGACCCAGGGCTTTCTAGATCTCATTAACCAGCGTTCTTTTCCTCGTGTCTCTGCAAGTTGAATTTTTTCCCATCAGTTTCCATGCACTTATGGTGTGAATAAGCCCTTAAAATAGAACTAAATGCATCAATTTAACGGCTTTTCTAAACCGTTACATTCAAGGCATGCCATGAGTGATAACTGCCACAACTGCTTTCGCTCTCAACCAAACTGTCAAGCCATCAAATGGCTGGTGTAATAACTGTTCACGTGTGTAGCACCATGGGAACTGCAGATCCACAGAGGCAAGATGGCAGCTTCCATGGATGTAAAGGATAGAAGTGTTTAGTTACGGTTTTACACTGCCAGGGATGCTTACAATGCCAGGCTAAAAAAATATTGTCTAAATACAAAAGGCATGTGTAGATGTGAAATTTTCCACATTTTGTCATGTTACAACCAAAAACGTAAATGTATTTTATTGGGATTTTATGTGATAGACCAACACAAAGTGGCACATAACTGTGAAGTGGAAGGAAAATGATAAATGGTTTTCCAAATTTTTTACAAATAAATAACTGAAATGTGTGGCATGCATTTGTATTCAGCCCCCTTTACTCTGATACCCCTACTGCCTTCAGAAGTCACCTAATTAGTAAATAAAGTCCACCTGTCTGTAATTTAATCTCAGTATAAATAGAGCTGTTCTGGGAAGCCCTCAGAGGTTTGTTAGAGAACCTTAGTGAACAAACCGCATTGTGAAGGCCAAGGAACACACCAGACAGGTCAGGAATAAAGTTGTGGAGAAGTTTAAAGCAGGGTTAGGTTATAAAAAAATATCCCAAGCTTTGAACCCCTCATGGAGCACTGTTCAATCAATCATTCAAAAATGGAAAGAGTATGGCACAACTGCAAACCTACCAAGACATGGCCATCCACCTAAACTGACAGGTAGGGCAAGGAGAGCATTAATCGGAGAAGCAGCCAAGAGGCCCATGGTAACGCTGGAGGAGCTGCAGAGATCCACAGCTTAGGTGGGAAAATATGTTCACAGGAAAACTTTTAGTTTAGTCGTGCACTACACAAATCTGGCTTTTATGGAAGAGTGGCAAGAAGAAAGTCATTGTTAAAAGAAAGCCATAAGTCCCGTTTGCGAGACGCCATGTGGGGGACACAGCAAACATGTGGTAGAAGGTGCTCTCGTCAGATGAGATCAAAAATTTTGCTTTTTGGCCTAAAACCAAAACCCTTTGTGTGGCGGAAAAGTAACACTGCACAGCACCCTAAACACACCATCCCCACCGTGAAACATGGTTGTGGCAGCATCCTGTTGTGGAGGTGATTTTCTTCAGCAGGAACAGTCAAGCTGGTCAGAGTTGATGGGAAGATGGATGGAGCCAAATACAGGGCAATCTTAGAAGAAAACCTGTTAGTCTTCAAAAGACTTGAGACTGGGGCAGAGGTTCACCTTCCAGTAGGACAACAACCCTTAACATGCAGCCAGAGCTATAATGGAATGGCTTAGATCAAAGCATATTCATGTGTTAGAATGGCCCAGTCAAAGTCCAGACCTAAATCCAATTGAGAATCTGTGGCAAGACTTCACAGACGCTCTCCATCCAATCTGACAGAGCTTGCAAAGAAAAATGGATAAAAATTTCACTCTAGATGTGCAAAGCTGATAGAGACATCCCCAAAAAGACTTGCAGCTGTAATTGCAGTGAAAGGTGGTTCTACAAAGTATTGACTGAATACAAATAAATAAACGCCACACTTTTCAGATATTTATTTGTAAAAAAAATTGAAAACCATTTATAATTTTCCTTCAACTTCACAATTATAGACCAACACAAAGTGGCACATCACATAAAATCCCAATAAAATACATTTACATTTTTGGTTGTAAAATGACAAAATGTGGAATATTTCAAGGGGCATGAATACTTTTTCAAGGCCCTGTACCCCTTGCCTATACCCAGCAGCTTCTTCAAACCCTCCTTACACAGGGTGACTGGTCCTTGTAGTCTGTAGAGGGTGAGCCTGCTGGGTCCCTGTTATAACTCTTCTCTCTCCACAGACGTGCAGCACAATGATGATGTCAATGCTATTAATAACAAGGTAATATCTAGGTTTGCAAAGTCATTGGGTGCGCGCAAAGCGGGTTTATATCTTCTTTTTTTTTTTTTGTAAATATTTAAATGAAAGCTTTTTTGTCCTGAGTTCCGCATATGTGTTGAGCTTCACTTAAACTCTAGGAATTAATTTTTAAAGGTTAGGGTCAGACTAATGACTAGAAGTACAGGAGAGTTTAGGAACCTTTTGAGACAGCTTAGTTTTGGATGCCGAAATATCAGCGCCGTACTCCCGGTGCCAAAAACAAACACATGGGACGCAATGAATACTGTGCCAACGATTACACCTGAAACTAGCAAAGGTGACCTGAAGCAGAAAAGTTACCCGGCATTCTCTTCTGCTTCTTTGGTTCTTTCTGGCTTTCCTAGTAACATTTATGTATTCTCTTAAAGGTCATCTGCAGGACCCAGGCGCAGAGGTCCACGCAGCAGGAAAGAGTCGGGTACTGTGGAAGTGAAGATGGAAGTGAAGGAGGAGAATCCAGTTCCAGGCCCAGAAGCACCTAGAAAGTGAGTGTTTTAAAGCCCATTTCATAGGGAGGAACCTTTTTAATGTTACAATGAGGTGAGAAAACTGTAAAGCCCTCTACTGGATGGAAAGGAGCAAATGTTAAAACAGTTTTTTTGTTTTGTTTTTTAACCCGGAGATATCTAGCTATACTAGTTTGCACACTAGTTTGGATATAAATGTTTTAGTGTTGCATTTTGCACTCGTGGTAATAAAAAGAGTGACGTGTATTAGGAATTATAAATAGCAATAGAGTGATAATCCTAAACCAGTGAAATTAGAATTATATTTCTATCAGACATCAAAGATGAGTATATGTCCCTGTAGTTGTCTAACAATAGACAAAGTACCATCCAAAAAGACCAAAGTCCAATATGGGATTGTTATAGAATACGTAGATATGGATGTTCAATGTGGATATACGTGGTAACACCCGGGAGTGCCTTCACCTTGTGTTAATGGGGGAGAGATAAGGTACTCTTACCAGCTGGGATGGATCCAACACACCGTACGGCGGTGGATCTTCAAGACTTTGTCCACTTCGTGGACGGATCAGACAGCCAGGCTTTGTAGAGACGACCAGGATCTATAGGACACCTCCTCCCAGGATCAATGGCAATCCAACCAGGAAAAATCCGGATAAGCGGGTAGCAGCTACCCTATCCATTCATAACCATGGAAAACAAAAAATTGCTCCACATGGTGTAAATCCAAAAAAGATTTATTAGAAAAAAAATTTTCCATAAAAAGTTCACACAGTATGAACATCCAAAACAAAACTCCAAAGCATAACAAAGAAATCCAAAAAAATCCACACTCTAGAATATAAGTAGGCAGCGTGATAGGAACAGCAAGAGCTGGTGTATTTGTCCCGACCGGTTTCGTCTAATAAGACTTCTACTGGGGTATCCCAAATACACCAGCTCTTGCTGTTCCTATCACGCTGCCTACTTATATTCTAGAGTGTGGATTTTTTTGGATTTCTTTGTTATGCTTTGGAGTTTTGTTTTGGATGTTCATACTGTGTGAACTTTTTATGGAAAATTTTTTTTCTAATAAATCTTTTTTGGATTTACACCATGTGGAGCAATTTTTTGTTTTCCATGGTTATGAATGGATAGGGTAGCTGCTACCCGCTTATCCGGATTTTTCCTGGTTGGATTGCCATTGATCCTGGGAGGAGGTGTCCTATAGATCCTGGTCGTCTCTACAAAGCCTGGCTGTCTGATCCGTCCACGAAGTGGACAAAGTCTTGAAGATCCACCGCCGTACGGTGTGTTGGATCCATCCCAGCTGGTAAGAGTACCTTATCTCTCCCCCATTAACACAAGGTGAAGGCACTCCCGGGTGTTACCACGTATATCCACATTGAACATCCATATCTACGTATTCTATAACAATCCCATATTGGACTTTGGTCTTTTTGGATGGTACTTTGTCTATTGTTAGACAACTACAGGGACATATACTCATCTTTGATGTCTGATAGAAATATAATTCTAATTTCACTGGTTTAGGATTATCACTCTATTGCTATTTATGTTTCACAACATAATATTTGCATTATAATTTTTGTTGTACATTAATATGTTGGTTAAATACTTGTAATCACAGAAGGATTACAGACACGTATTTATGCTATATATGTATTTCTATATTTTTCACTAATTTCGGAATATATACCAGCATGGGTTTTTGATTAAATTAGAATATTTTTCACACCCTACTATATTTAGGACTTTTATCCTAAATTCTCATTAGCGCCACACTTATTATATATTTACACTTAATTAATTTTGTCTGATTTTGGTGTTTGGCTGCTGTTGCTACAATATTTTGGGTTGGCGCAGTATTATATAATTTTATTTATGTGTATTAGGAATTGGTTAGGCTTTATTGGCAGTAGTTTCTTTGGAAAAATGTCAACCAAGTTAAAGTGTTTGGAATCCTTTTTGTTTTTTTCTTTTTTTTCTTTTTTTTAAATAACAAACATGCCTATACTAACCTGCTTGTGAGCAGCCCCAATCCTCTTCTTCTGGGGTCCCTGCCGGCGCTCCAGGCCCCTCCTCTTCATCGGGTGCCCCTACGGGCTCGTTCTTAAGCCCTTGTGCTGCATCCATTGACACAGACAGCGGGACTCGCCCCCATTTTACAGGATTTGATTGACAGCAGCGGGAGCCAATGGTTCCTGCTGCTATTAATCTGTTCAATGAGGAGAGAGACAGCAGGTGGAGTTACTGCGCTCATGCACATCGCTGGATTGAATCAGGCTTAGGTAAGAAAAAGGGGGGGTCTGGGGGGGGGGGAGGTGCAGCACAGAAGGTTTTTCACCTTAATGCATTCTATAAAAAAAACTTAAGGCTCCATTCACACCTAGGTGTTTTTCTGCTGTAAGCCTCAGCTCTAAAAACCCCTAACAAGACAAATCCCATTTATTTCAATGGCCCCCATTCACATCTGAGCGTTCTGTCACCTGAAGCAAAACGCCCATCGCTCAAAAAAATACAGGAGCTTCTTTTTGGCAGATTACAGGCGGTTTTACTGCTTTCACAACGGTGACCTTTTAACCTTGAAAACGCCTGTACAAAAACTCTGCAAAAACGCTTGTAAAATAGCAACGCCTAGATATGAACAGAGCCTAAGACTGTACAACCCACTTTAAGGAGGGTGTCCTAGTGGATTGTGGACATAGAAATATACAGCACTTCACAAATGTCTACGTTACATGCATATTGTACAACTTATTGGTTTAACGTGTGTGCACAGGCAGGATCACAATGAGAAGTGATGTAAAATAAGAAAGCCCTGTAGCTTGAAGTTGAATAGTGCTTTTGAAGCCATTGCTTTACTACTACTAAACAGATCCTGTCAGTAACATAGGGAAAATGGCACTTCCTGAATATGTGTGGCAAAGGTGGTCATTCTAATTCTTCAAAGTGTTGTCACTTTTTAGCCTAAAATATCTGCTGTTGCACTACAAGACTATGTGATGACTCCAACAGGTAAAACTAACCAAGAGAGAAGAAATGGTCACGTGACCGCTTGCCAGAAAAAAAAAAGGTTTATGGCAATTTTAAAACTAGTACAGTTACTCTGGGATCCATTCCACCTCAGCACAGCTGATTTCAAAGCAGGTTTAGGCCTTGGGGCCACCACACTGCCTTCAGTTGTCCAGGGGAAGTAAACCACTGGTCCTCTACCATGCCTACCCATTCCCCCGACCAACCTCTACATCACCACTGTGTCCTGTAGTGACATGGAAATTAGTGAGAGGAACCATAGCATGCATCAGGGTCTGCAGAAGATGGACATTCCCGGAGGTGTTGGTTCCTGTAACAAGACTTCACAGGAAAAAAATTAATATCGGCGGTGGAGGGGTTGGCAGGAAAGGTTAGTTTATGCTTTTTTTAACTTGTACAACATTAAAGTGGTTCTAAAGTCAAAGTTTTTTTGTTTATGCGTTTAACCACTTCCCTACCAGGCACGAAAACCCCCTTCCTGCCCAAGCCATTTTTCAGCTTTCAGCACTGTCACGCTTTGAATGACAATTGCGCGGTCGTGCGACGTGGCTCCCAAACGAAATTTGCGTCCTTTTTTTCCCCACAAATAGAGCTTTCTTTTGGTGGTATTTGATCACCTCTGCGGTTTTTATTTTGTGCGCTATAAACAAAAGAAGAGCGTTTAGTTTGAAAAAAAAAACACAATATTTTTTACTTTTTGCTAGAATAAATATCCATTTTTTTTTTTTTTCAATTAAAATTTTCCTCAGTTTAGGCCGATACGTATTCTTCATATTTTTGGTAAAAAAAAATCGCAATAAGCGTGCATTGATTGGTTTGCGCAAAAGTTATAGCGTCACAAAATAGGGGATAGATTTATAGCATTTTTTATTTTTTTTTATTATTAGTAATGGCGGTGATCTGCGATTTTTATTGTGACTGCGATATTGCGGCGGACAGATCGGACACTTTTGACACATTTTTGGGACCATTCGTATTTATACAGCGATCCCTGCTATAAAAATGCATTGATTACTGTATAAATGTGATTGGCAGGGAAGGGGTTAACACTAGGGGGCGAGGAAGGGGTTAAATGTGTTTCCTCAATGTGTTCTAACTGTGGGGGGAGGGGACTGACTGGGGGAGGTGACCGATGGTTGTCCCTATGTACAAGGGACACACCATCGGTCTCCTCTCCCTGACAGGACGTGGATCTGTGTGTTTACACACACAGATCCACTTTCCTGCTCTGGTGCTGGGCAATCGCGTGTGCCCGGCGGCAATCGCGGCCGCCGGGCACGCGCATCGGGTCCCTAGCAACACGGCGGGCGTGCGCCCCCTAGCTCGTTTTAAAGGCAGGACGTCATATGACGTCCTTTCAGAACGAGAGTGTCTTCCGCCCGCCGTCAATTGACGGTGGGCGGGGGACAAGTGGTTAAGGTAAAAAAAACTTTCCCTAGCTGCTCCTCCCCCTCTTCTTACGGGACACACAGGCAGCAGCGGGAGCCATTGGCTCCTGCTGCAGTCGATTAAATACTGTGAACGGGGAGTGGCCAAGCCGCACTCCGTGTCTATGGGTGCATGCAACCTGGTTCAGAAGCCCGCCCACATGGGTGCCCCCTTGGCACAGCACGTTGAGGGGGCTCTCAGAAAAGAGGAGCAGACAGCACTGGCAGGGGGCCGCAGAAAAGGAGATAAGAGACTACTCTGTGCAGTATCCTTGCACAGAGCAGATAAGTATAACGTGTTTTTATTTTAGGGGAAAAAGAAGACCTTAGTATCACTTTAAAGGGCTTTCTTTCTCGTACATCACGGGACACAGAGCGACATAGTCATTACTAATGGGCTACATAGATACCGTCAGGTGCTGGCACTGGCAACTTCCAAAACCGGAAGTACCCTCCCCTATATAAGCCCCTCCCATCCGGGAGCACCTCAGTTTTTTGCCAGTGTCTAAGGTGTTGGCCAAGAAGAAACATGTGTTTTTCACTGAGCTTGCGTACAGGTTCTTTTGGGCCTCAGTAAGCTATTCCGGATCCGACCAAAAAAGCTTCATAGCTAAACGGTCGGTACCCGGGCCTTGCAGAGAAGAGCAAGGTTTTGCCTGTAATGCTTCTCTTAGGAGAGCTGGACCCTGGGATCCAGAGCTCTGGTCATACCCACGACCAAGATGTTTTCTGTGCAGGGTGCTATACAGGTCCAGGGGAGTGGAATCCTTGGGAACCCGGTCCCTGAAGGTTTGATTACAATGCCTGCCGTGATAGGTGAAGTTTGGGCTTTTGTGGACCAAACAAAGTCCTGCGGCGGGGAACAGGTAAGTGGGGGCCCCCAGGAACTTGGTTCTATTGGGGGACCCCCAAGCCTAATTTGTCTTTCTGTCTGTTACCTAATGGTATTCCCGCAAAATTCTGTGCATGCCTGTAACTACTAAAAAAATGTAATAATTTTTAATGGTGGTCAAGAAAAAAAAAAAAAAAAATTTTATATATATATTTAATATATTAGACTGCGGTACCTGTGTTTGTCCACTAGAGGCCGCTGTGGAATGTTTTCTTGTCATGTGGACTAGCTTCTTCTCAGCAGAGCAAAGTCCAGGCAGATGGTGAGTTCTCTTATAGGAAACTGCTTCCTCTGCCATGTTGCAGTGCTCGTCCATCCCCCGGCCTGCGGCAAAGAGGGGCCCTGGCTCCTGTTCCTTGTTACCATATTTGAAATTAGCGCCGAAGGCGCACGTGCCCGCGCGCGTGCGCGTGCACGCGCCTCTATATATAGAGGTGAGCCGGGAAAGGGGGCGGAGCCTGGGGGATGACGCTCTGTGCGCGCCGCAGCGCTTCTGCGCATGTGCGGGCGTCCCAGCAGTTTAAAAAAACCACAATATTGTAGTGAGCTGGCTATGAAGTACAGAGACAGAGCTGGCAACATTTAAAGGCATACAGCAAGCGGTTGATACAGGCATCCCCTAGAAAGGCACATTAGTAGACACCAACTGTGATATAGCAGCAATTGTGCTAGACTATTCTCAGTAAAAGTGGTGTATTACGGCTGGAATACCTCAGCTTTAGGCTTAGGAATATGCCGTCCAGAAGCTCCGGAACTGAATCTTCCAGGAAGCGAAGGGGGTCTCATCGGGCTCGGAGGATCTTGGGCATACTCCTGCTGCACCAGTCTCCCCTGAAGTTCAGAGGTAAGTGACCGTAGAGACCCCGCAGGGGTACTTGGTACTGTGGCTGTCCTCAGTCACCTGCTCCTGTGTATGTAACAGAGGAGGTTTTTTCCTCAGCTCTGGGAGGATTAGAGAGAGATTGTCAACATTTATCGCTGCCTCCCTGTCAGGGAAAGCACGCCCGATCTCCGTCTCCTCCTTCAGAGTGCCTGTTAGCAGAGCAGCAGTCCCATACAGGGATCGACCTGCCTGAAGGGGATCAGGATGAGGTTGATTCTGTTATAGAGGAATCAACAGTGGGGGAACCTTTTCTCAGCATCTCAAGCTGAAAGATTATGGGTTCAGTCTCTGACTAACATGGTCCGATCAGCATTTAAAAATGCACCTTGCGGAACCATCGACCACTACTGTATCCTCGTTGGGGTCGCTAGAAGCCCCCAGACTGTTTGTTCTTTTCCACTTCACCCTTTACTGAAAGGGCTCATTTACCAGGATTGGGAACGTCCTGAGAAAATATTTATTCCCCCAAGAGATTTCCGGTGGTCCATCCCATGGAGGATAAGTTCATCAAAAAAAATAAAAATAAATAAAATGGAAGGTCCCTACAGTGGACGCAGCCATCTCTTGTATGTATAAATCACTGACATGTCCAGTGGATAATGTCCAAATGTTCAAGAACCCAATAGATAAAAGATTGGAGTCCTTATGAAAATCTGCTTGGTGATACAACCAGCAGTAGCAGCTATTGGGGTCTGCTAAGCAGTGAAGGATCAGTTGAAACAGGTCTTGAGGGACTTGACAGATCAGCAGGCTTTGCCCTAGCTGATCTACCTAGAGCCTTAGGCTTTGCGGTTGACGCCATAGAGGATTCAGTCCATCAGGCCTCCCGCCTTACGCTGTCTATAGTACATATGCGTAGGCTCCTATGGCTCAAAAACTGGTCTGCTGAAGCTCCCTGTAAAGAATGGCTGGTTAGCGTCCCATTTCATGGTGAACGCTTATTCAGGGAAAACCTGGACAAATATATCCAGAAAATTTCCAGCGGTAAAAATACGCTCTTGCCGGTTAAAAGCAGAGTTAGAGGTCCCTCTTTAAGAGGCCTGCTTCTCCAGTCCCTGGGGCATCGGCTGTGTAACAGTTCCGACGGCCTCCTCGGTCAAATCCCGGGGGTAAAAAACAGGGACAGTAGCAGGGTAATGAGAAACCCTGGGTCAGGGGAGGTACAAAACCTCCCCCAAAGTTAAATTCATTGAAGCCCCCACTCAGTCGGGTGGGGGGAGGACTCCAGTTGTTCGCAAGAGACCTGGCGGGACACGATCAAGACAGATAGGTGCTCTCCGCAGTAGGTTTGGGATACAGTTTGGAGTTAAAAGACTCTCCTCCTTCCCATTTTTGAGGTCAAACGTGCCAAGGGATCCCCGGAAGAGAGAGTCCCTCCTGTTGGCACTAGAACAACTATTGCTCCAAGGAGTAATTATGGAGGTTCCCCTGGAAGAATGAGGGTTCGGGTTTTACTCAAACCTCTTTACAGTCCCGAAGCAAACGCGGACGGGAGGCCCATATTAATTCTAAAAGGGCTATACAAATTCCTGTATATCAGGACTTTCCGATGGAGTCGATCCGATCGGTGGCCACTGCCCTACAAGGGGAGGATTGGTTAGCCACGATCGACATCAAAGATGCTTATTTGCACATTCCCATCTTTCCAGTCCACCAAAAATTTCTACGCTTTGCAGTAGAAGGGCGCCATTTTCAGTTCAGAGCCTTACCCTTCGGTTTGGCCACAGCACCACGAGTGTTTACAAAAATTCTGGCCCTTTATTGGCCAATCTAAGAACACAAGGTGTAATGATAATGGCATATCTGGATGACTTGTTGCTGATAGACCACTCAGTGAAAAAACTAGACGTGGTCGTTCACAAGACGATCAAGTATCTGGAATCTCACGGTTGGATTATCAACCGAGACAAGTCAGCCCTAAAAACCAGTCAAAAGTCTGGAATACTTGGGGCTAAGGTTGGATTCAGGCCAGAGAAAAATATTCTTGCCTCGAGGAAAGGTGTTGTCTTTGAAAGATTTGATCCACTTAGTGGGTACAAAAAAGACAGCCGTCCATACGCCTGTATATGAGGCTGCTGGGAAAAATGGTGGCATCATTCGAAGCAGTACCCTACGGTCAATTCCATTCAAGGAATTTGCAAGGGGCCATACTGTCAGCCTGGAACAAAAAAATTCAGGCCCTAGACTTACAATGTCCTTGTCCCCTTCCGTTCGCAAGAGCCTCCGTTGGTGGTTGGTTCCCCAGAATCTGGAAAAAAGGAAATCCTTCAGTCTGATTTCTTGGAAGGTGGTCACTACAGATGCCAGCCTTATAGGCTGGGGAGCAGTACTGGAGCAATAGTCTCTCCAGGGCAGATGGTCGGATGCAGAAAAGGCCCTGCCCATCAATCTCTTAGAGATACGAGCAGCCCGGTATGCCCTAGTAGCATGGACATCCAAACTCCTAGGGTCCCCTGTCAGAATTCAATCAGACAATGCCACAGCAGTGGCATATATCAATCATCAGGGGGGCACCAGGAGTCGTGCAGCCCAGAGGGAAGTAAATTACATCCTGAAATGGGCAGAAAAATATGTCCCAGCCATATCTGCGGTATTTATTCCAGGAGTGGAGAATTGGAAGGCGGACTTTCTAAGTCGCCAGCAATTAGGCCCAGAGGAAGGGTCCCTTCACCCCGAGGTTTTTCTGGACAATATGTCAGCGGTGGGGAACATCGGATGTAGATCTTCTAGCATCCAGATTCAACGCAAAGGGGGACAGGTTTGTCTCTCGGACAAGGGATCCCCTAGCTTGCGGCTCGGATGCCCTAGTGTTCCCTTGGGATCAGTTCAAGCTGATATATGCATTCACACCGCCACAATGGTTACCTCGATTACTCCGCAGAATCAGGGTAGAAAAGAAACCAGTGATTCCGGTGGCTCCAGCGTGGCCCCGAAGAGCGTGGTACGCGGAGATTGTAAAATTTCAGTGGGGAGTCCTTGGACTCTCCCACGTCGTCCGGCTTTCGCAAGGACCGATATACCACCCTTCCTTACCAGCCCTAGGTTTGATGGCCTGGCTATTGAAGCCCACATTCTAAAAAAGAGAGGGCTCTCTAATGCTGTGGTATCTACCATGATCAATGCCAGGAAGCCGGTATCCAGGCAGATCTACTATAGAATCTGGAAGGCGTACATCGCGTGGTGTGAGGCCAAGAAATGGCATCCACATAAGTACGTAATAGGTAGGATTCTGGACTTCCTACAGTGGGCTGTAGATAGGAAGCTTGCCTTGAGTACTATCAAGGGTCAGATTTCGGCCTTGTCAATATTTTTTCAAAGGCCCTTGGCTTCGCATTCACTAGTCAAAGCCTTTATACAAGGAGTGATGCGTATTAGTCCTCCGGTTAATATTCCCATATGTCCATGGGATCTAAACTTGGTTCTGTCGGTTCTACAGAAACAACCATTTGAACCATTACAGCATATTTCCTTGGTGCTTCTCACCAGGAAATTGATTTTTCTAGTAGCCATTTGTTCGGCTAAAAGAGTATCAGAATTAGCAGCTATGTCCTGTAAGGAGCCATATCTGGTTATCCATAAGGACAGAGTAGTGTTACGTCCTCATCCAGCCTTTCTTCCTAAGGTGGTATCGAGGTTTCATTTGAACCAAGATGTGGTTCTTCCTTCTTTTTTCCCCAAACCTACTTCGGTAGAGGAAAAATTATTGCATTCTTTGGATGTAGTAAGAGCAGTTAAAGCTTATCTAAAAGCCACTGCTCAGATTCGCAGAACGGATACTTTGTTTATTCTGCCGGAAGGCCCCAGAAAGGGTCAGGCAGCGTCAAAATCTACTTTAGCCAAGTGGATTCGACAGGTCATTATGCAAGCTTATGGCTTGAGAAGGAGACCGCCTCCGTTCAAAGTTAGAGCGCACTCCACGAGAGCAGTTGGAACTTCATGGGCAGTGCATCACCAGGCCTCCCTGGCTCAAATCTGTAAGGCCGCAACATGGTCTTCGGTACACACGTTTACTAGGTCCTACCAGGTGGACGTTAGAAGTCAGGAGGATGTCGCCTTTGGGCGCAGTGTGTTGCAGGCCGCAAAAGATCCTCATGTCTGATAGCGCTCAGCTTATATATGGTGTATCCCCCCCCTCATTTGGCATTGCTTTAGGACATCCCATTAGTAATGACTATGTCGCTCTGTGTCCCGTGATGTACGAGAAAGAAAATAGGATTTTTATAACAGCTTACCTGTAAAATCCTTTTCTTGGAGTACATCACGGGACACAGAGCTCCCGCCCCTCTTTAGGGACACTTATTGCTTTGCTACAAAACTGAGGTGCTCCCGGATGGGAGGGGCTTATATAGGGGAGGGTACTTCCGGTTTTGGAAGTTGCCAGTGCCAGCACCTGACGGTATCTATGTAGCCCATTAGTAATGACTATGTCGCTCTGTGTCCCGTGATGTACTCCAAGAAAAGGATTTTACAGGTAAGCTGTTATAAAAATCCTATTTTTGTAGGTGTCAAGACTTTAGTGATTCCCTGCTTCCTAAAGTCTTTTTATATTTGTAATTCTAATTTTCTTTTTCCTGCATCCTTTCTTACAGGAGGGGGCGCAAGCGCAAAGATGACAAAACTCCAAAGCTCCCAAAGAGGCGGTAAGTAGATGTGTGAGAAAATGAACTGCAGTTTTAGTGTGCCATGGCACACACACTGTGCTTCCTGAGACTTCACAGACCTACATAGTTAGGTCTGGTTCACCCTACTGTGGCTCTGTGGGGCCACACTTTGCATAGGTAAAAAAGTCCCTGCATAATTTTTTAGATCCCAGCCTGCTTGGAAGCCTCAAGTCCAGTGCAGTTTCCAGAGCAGAAAGCAGCTGCTGTGATTTCCAGTAGGATTAATGGCACCCACGTGCATCTCCTGCATTTTTCTGTGTGGGTGGTTGCCGCTGCATGAACAGGTATGGACCCGCAGCAGGAATCACCCGCACTAGTGTGAACCATACCTTAGTCTGGTTGAAAAAGAGACACAGGTCCATCCAGTTCACCCCACAGAAAAAAAAAAATTGTGATGGTGTGGTATTTTCTTGCATGTTTTTTATACACAAGGTCAGCTAAAAAAAAATTTTGGTGCCAAACCGATCACAATTTATCATTTTACACAGCCCGTAGTGTGAATAGAACGGAACGTATGGGAATTTTAGAGACAATGTCACAGTGTGCTAAATCCTCCACATGCAGAGACATGCGAGACGCACTTCAAGTTTTAATTCTGCTTTAAAAATTATTAACTAGAAGTAAAACTCTATTGACTAATTGACTAGAAGTCAACGTCATTGCGACTAAACTCTTTTTTCAGAGATAAACACATTGGAGGGAGGAGCCTAGGAAGGCTGAGTTTTGACTCTTGGTAAGCTTTTTTATTTCTTGCCGCCTAAAGAAGGATTGAACATCGTCAAACAAAAATCTAAAAACCTGCCCAGGATAACGTTCTTATGACATAAACGTGCTTTTAGTTACCGGTACATTAACTAAAAAGGCACAAGTCCATTTAGTTCAACCAATAAAAGGAAAAAATAAATAATAAAAAATAAATAAATCATACAATCCTATATACACAATCCTATACCCACAGTTGTTCCAGAGGAAGGCGAAAAACCCCAGCAGTGCATAATCCAATTTGCTACAGCAGGGGAACAAAATCCTTCCTGATCCCCCGAGAGGCAATCAGATTTTCCCTGGATCAACTTTCCCTATAAATGTTAGTATACAGTTATATTATGTACATTTAGGAAAGGATAATTTTTTAAAGCAATCTACTGAGCTGGCCAGAACCAGCTATTGAGGGAGTCTATTCCACATTTTCACAGCTCTTACTGTGAAGAAACCTTGGAAAAGTCCACGGTAAAGAGTGAATGCTTATGCAAAGCATTGTATGTGTATTAAAGGATAAGTTCACCTGCATTTTTCACTGGTATTTAGGATTTAACCTGTAGTATGTCCAGTACCCACTGATCGGGGGTACAATGCTTTAGACACTCCTGTGGGAAAAATAATAAATGCAAATTTTTTCCCTGCAAAAATATGTGCGTTCATTTATTATTGGCCCTTAAAGGGGTTGTAAAGGTTCGTTTTTTATTTTCTAAATAGGTTTCTTTTAAGCTAGTGCATTGTTGGTTCACTTACCTTTTCCTTTGATTTCCCTTCTAAACCTTTTTCTTTCTCGTACATCACGGGACACAGAGCGACATAGTCATTACTAATGGGTTATATAGATACCTTCAGGTGCTGGCACTGGCAACTTCCAAAACCGGAAGTACCCTCCCCTATATAAGCCCCTCCCATCCGGGAGCACCTCAGTTTTTTGCCAGTGTCTAAGGTGTTGGCCAAGAAAAACATGTGTTTTTCACTGAGCTTGCGTACAGGTTCTTTTGGGCCTCAGTAAGCTATTCCGGATCCGACCAAAAAAGCTTCATAGCTAAACGGTCGGTACCCGGGCCTTGCAGAGAAGAGCAAGGTTTTGCCTGTAATGCTTCTCTTAGGAGAGCTGGACCCTGGGATCCAGAGCTCTGGTCATACCCATGACCAAGATGTTTTCTGTGCAGGGTGCTATACAGGTCCAGGGGAGTGGAATCCTTGGGAACCCGGTCCCTGAAGGTTTAATTACAATGCCTGCCGTGATAGGTGAAGTTTGGGCTTCTGTGGACCAAACAAAGTCCTGCGGCGAGGAACAGGTAAGTGGGGGCCCCCAGGAACTTGGTTCTATTGGGGGACCCCCAAGCCTAATTTGTCTTTCTGTCTGTTACCTAACGGTATTCCCGCTAATATCTGTGCATGCCTGTAACTACTAAAAAATGTAATAATTTTAATAGTGGTCAAGAAAAAAAAAAAAAAATATATATATATATATATATATATATATATATATTTAATATATTAAACTGCGGTACCTGTGTTAATCCACTAGAGGCCGCTGTGGAATGTTTCTTGTCATGTGGACTAGTTTCTTTTTATCAGAGCAAGTCCAGGCAGATGGTGAGTTCTCTTGTGGGAAACTGCTTCCTCTGCCATGTTGCAATGCTCGTCCATCCCCCGGCCTGCGGCAAAAGGGGCCCTGGCTCTTGTCCCTGGTTTCCTTTTCAAAATTAGCGCCGAAGGCGCACGTGGCCGCGCGCGTGCGCGCGCCTCTATATATAGAGGTGAGCCGGGAAAGGGGGCGGAGCTTGGGGGATGACGCTCTGTGCGCGCCGCAGCGCTTCTGCGCATGTGCGGGCGTCCCAGCATGTTAAAAACCACAATTATGTGTTGTGAGCTGGCTATGGAGTGCAGAGACAGAGCTGGCAACATTTAAAAAAAAGGCATACAGCAAGCGGTTGATGCAGGCATCCCCATAGAAAGGCACATTAGTAGACACCAACTGTTTTTATAGCAGCATTTGTGCTAGACTATTGTCAGTAAGTGGTGTATTTCGGCTGGAATACCTCAGCTTTGGGCTTAGGAATAATGCCGTCTAAAAACTCCGGGACTAAAAATTCCAGGAAGCATAGGGGGTCTCCATCGGGCTCTGAGGATCTTGGGCATGCTTCGGCTGCACCAGTCTCCCCTGAAGAATCAGAGGTTAGTGACCGTAGAGCACCCTCAGGAGTACCTGGTACTGTGGCTGTCCTCAGTTCACCTGCTCCTGTGTATGTAACAGAGGAGGTTTTTTCCTCAGCTCTGGGAGGGCTGGAAGAGAGATTGTCAGCATTGATCGCTGCTTCCCTGTCACAGGAAAAAAGCGCTCGATCTCCATCTCCTCCCTTAGAGTGCCTGTTAGCAGAGCAACAGTCCCATACAGGGATCGACCTGCCTGAAGGGGATCAGGATGAGGTCGATTCTGTTGTAGAGGAATCAACAGTGGAAGAGCCATTCTCCGCATCACATGCTGAAAGGTTATGGGTTCAGTCCCTGACTAATATGGTCCGATCAGCATTTAAAATGCCCCTTGCGGAGCCATCATCCACTTCTGTCTCCTCGTTGGGGTCGCTAAAAGCTCCCCAGACTGTTTGTTCCTTTCCGATCCATCCTTTACTGGAAGGGCTCATTTACCAGGATTGGGAGCATCCTGATAAAATATTTACTCCTCCCAAGAGATTTCAAGTGGTCTATCCCATGGAGGATAAGTTCATCAAAAAAATGGAGGGTCCCTACAGTGGACGCAGCCATCTCTTGTGTGAATAAATCACTGACATGTCCAGTGGATAATGTCCAAATGTTCAAGGACCCAATAGATAAAAAATTAGAGTCCTTATTAAAATCTGCTTTTTCTACAGCAGGATTGGTGACACAACCAGCAGTGGCAGCTATTGGGGTCTGCCAAGCAGTGAAGGATCAGTTGAAACAGGTCTTAAGGGACTTGCCAGATCAGCAGGCTCTTGCCCTAGCTGATCTACCTAGAGCCTTATGCTTTGCGGTGGACGCTATAAAGGATTCAATCCATCAGGCCTCCCGCCTTATGCTGTCTGTAGTACATATGCGCAGGCTTTTATGGCTCAAAAACTGGTCTGCTGAAGCTCCCTGTAAAAAATTGCTGGTCAGCTTCCCATTTCATGGTGAACGCTTATTCGGGGAAGACCTGGACAAATATATCCAGAGAATTTCCAGCGGTAAAAGTACACTTTTGCCGGTTAAAAACAGAGTTAGAGGTCCCTCTTTTAAGAGGCCTGCTTCTCCAGTCCCTAGGACATCGGCTGTGAAACAGTTCCGACGGCCTCCTCGGTCAAATCCCGGAGGTAAAAATCAGGGACAATTGCAGGGTAACAAGAAGCCCTGGAGCAGGAGAGGTACAAAACCTCCCCCAAAGTCAAATGCATGAAGGGTTGCCCCCACTCAATCGGGTGGGAGGAAGACTTCAGTTGTTCACAGAGACCTGGCGGGACACGATCAGAGACAGATGGGTGCTCTCCGCAGTAAATCTGGGATACAAATTGGAGTTAAAAGACTCCCCTCCTTCCCCATTTTTAAGGTCAAACGTGCCAAGGGATCCCCAGAAGAGAGGATCCCTCCTGTTGGCACTAGAACAATTATTGCTCCAAGCAGTAATTATAGAGGTTCCCCTGGAAGAATGGGGGTTCGGGTTTTACTCAAACCTCTTTACAGTCCCGAAGCCAAACGGGGACGTGAGGCCCATATTAAATCTAAAAGGGCTAAACAAATTCCTACATATCAGGACTTTCCGGATGGAGTCGATCCGGTCGGTGGCCACTGCCCTACAAGGGGAGGAATGGTTAGCCTCGATCGACATCAAAGATGCTTATTTGCACATTCCCATCTTTCCAGCCCACCAAAAATTTCTACGCTTTGCGGTAGAAGGGCGCCATTTTCAGTTCAGAGCCTTACCCTTCGGTCTGGCCACAGCACCACGAGTGTTCACAAAAATTCTGGCCCCATTATTGGCCAATCTAAGAACACGAGGTGTAACGATAATGGCATATCTAGACGACTTGTTGCTGATAGACCACTCAGTGGAAAAACTAGAAGTGGTTGTTCACGAGACAATCAAGTATCTGGAATATCACGGTTGGATTATCAACCGAGACAAGTCAGCCCTAAAACCAGTCAAAAGTCTGGAATACTTGGGGCTAAGGCTGGATTCAGACCAGAGAAAAAATTTCTTGCCTCAAGAAAAGGTGTCGTCTTTGAGAGATTTGATCCACTTAGTGGGTTCAAAAAGACAGCCATCCATACGCCTGTGCATGAGGCTGCTGGGAAAAATGGTGGCATCATTCGAAGCAGTACCCTACGGTCAATTCCATTCAAGGAATTTGCAAAGGGCCATACTGTCAGCCTGGAACAAAAAAGTTCAGGCTCTGGACTTACCAATGTCCTTGTCCCCTTCCGTTCGCAAGAGCCTCCGCTGGTGGTTGGTTCCCCAGAATCTGGAAAGAGGGAAATCCTTCAGTCCGATTTCTTGGAAGGTGGTCACTACAGATGCCAGCCTTATAGGCTGAGGAGCAGTACTGGAGCAATGGTCTCTCCAGGGCAGATGGTCGGATGCGGAAAAGGCCCTGCCCATCAATCTCTTAGAGATACGAGCAGCCCGGTATGCCCTAGTAGCATGGACATCCAAGGGTCCCCTGTCAGAATTCAATCAGACAATGCCACAGCAGTGGCATATATCAATCATCAGGGGGGCACCAGGAGTCGTGCAGCCCAGAGGGAAGTAAATTACATCCTGAGATGGGCAGAAAGATATGTCCCAGCCATATCTGCGGTATTCATTCCAGGAGTGGAGAATTGGAAGGCGGACTTTCTAAGTCGCCAACAATTATGCCCAGGGGAATGGTCCCTTCATCCCGAGGTTTTCCGGACAATATGTCAGCGGTGGGGAACACCGGATGTAGATCTGCTAGCATCCAGATTCAACGCAAAAGTGGACAGGTTTGTCTCTTGGACAAGGGATCCCCTAGCTTGCGGCTCGGATGCCCTAGTGTTCCCTTGGGATCAGTTCAAGCTGATATATGCATTCCCACCGCCACAATTGTTACCTCGATTACTCCGCAGAATCAGGGTAGAAAAGAAACTAGTGATTCTGGTGGCTCCAGCGTGGCCCCGAAGAGCATGGTACGCGGAGATTGTAAAGATGTCTGTGGGGAGTCCTTGGACCCTCCCACATCGTCCGGACCTGCTTTCGCAAGGACCGATATACCACCCTTCCTTACCAGCCCTAGGTTTGACGGCCTGGCTATTGAAGCCCACATTCTAAAAAAGAGAGGGCTCTCTAATGCTGTGGTATCTACCATGATCAATGCCAGGAAGCCGGTATCCAGGCAGATCTACTATAGAATCTGGAAGGCGTACATCGCCTGGTGTGAGGCCAAGAAATGGCATCCACGCAAATACGTAATAGGTAGGATTCTGGACTTCCTACAATGGGCTGTAGATAGGAAGCTTGCCTTGAGTACTATCAAGGGTCAGATTTCGGCCTTGTCAATATTTTTTCAAAGGCCCTTGGCTTCGCATTCACTAGTCAAAGCCTTTATACAAGGATTGATGCGTATTAGTCCTCCGGTTAATATTCCCATATGTCCATGGGATCTAAACTTGGTTCTGTCGGTTCTACAGAAACAACCATTTGAACCATTACAGCATATTTCTTTGGTTCTTCTCACCAGGAAATTGATTTTTCTAGTAGCCATTTGTTCGGCTAAAAGAGTGTCGGAATTAGCAGCTATGTCCTGTAGGGAGCCATATCTGGTTATCCATAAGGACAGAGTAGTGTTACGTCCTCATCCAGCCTTTCTTCCTAAGGTGGTATCGAGGTTTCATTTGAACCAAGATGTGGTTCTTCCTTCTTTTTTCCCCAAACCTACTTCGGTAGAGGAAAAGTTATTGCATTCTTTGGATGTAGTAAGAGCAGTTAAAGCTTATCTAAAAGCCACTGCTCAGATTCGCAGAACGGATACTTTGTTTATTCTGCCGGAAGGCCCCAGAAGGGGTCAGGCAGCGTCAAAATCTACTTTAGCCAAGTGGATTCGACAGGTCATAATGCAAGCCTATGGCTTGAGAAGGAGACCGCCTCCGTTCAAAGTTAGGGCGCACTCCACGAGAGCAGTTGGAACTTCATGGGCAGTGCATCACCAGGCCTCCCTGGCTCAAATCTGTAAGGCCGCAACATGGTCTTCAGTACACACGTTTACTAGGTTCTACCAGGTGGACGTTAGAAGTCAGGAGGATGTCGCCTTTGGGCGCAGTGTGTTGCAGGCCGCAAAAGATCCTCATGTCTGATAGCGCTCAGCTTATGTATGGTGTATCCCCCCCCCTCGTTGGGCATTGCTTTAGGACATCCCATTAGTAATGACTATGTCGCTCTGTGTCCCGTGATGTACGAGAAAGAAAATAGGATTTTTATAACAGCTTACCTGTAAAATCCTTTTCTTGGAGTACATCACGGGACACAGAGCTCCCACCCCTCTTTGGGGACACTTATTGCTTTGCTACAAAACTGAGGTGCTCCCGGATGGGAGGGGCTTATATAGGGGAGGGTACTTCCGGTTTTGGAAGTTGCCAGTGCCAGCACCTGAAGGTATCTATATAACCCATTAGTAATGACTATGTCGCTCTGTGTCCCGTGATGTACTCCAAGAAAAGGATTTTACAGGTAAGCTGTTATAAAAATCCTATTTTTTTCTTTGTTTTCTTTGTCTGAATTTCTCACTTCCTGTTTCTCCTCAGTAAGCTGTTCAGTAAGCTGTTCTGGCTGACTCCACACCACTCGGATGATGGTGTGAAGTTTACTGAGGAGGAACAGGAAGTGAGAAATTCAGACAAAGAAAAAAAACATTTAGAAGGGAAATCTAAGGAAAAGGTAAGTGAACCAACAATGCACTAGCTTAAAGGAACCTATTTAGAAAATAAAAACTAACCTTTACAACCCCTTTAAGCTGCTTTACCAGCGTTCTTCTTTTAACACAAATGTTTTATTTATTTTTTTATATTTCCTTTTGCCCTGTTTAGAAAGAAGCCCCCTCTTCAGTATGTGCGCTGTGAGATGGAAGGATGTGGCACAGTTCTGGCACACCCTAGATACTTACAGGTAAGTAGATGCTTTCCTCCAGATTTTTTCAAACTGGGTATACATTGGATATAAAAAGTCTACTTTTTTTTTTTCTTCCTGTTCCAGCAGGGGGAGGGGAGTCTTGGCATACACTGTGTGTGAGCTGATTGGAGGAAAGCCCCCCTCCACATAGGCAGAGGAACAAAATAATTATGCAGAGCTGTGCTGTGAATAGACAAGCTCTCTACTAATCTATTGATGGCACCCTCCTCAACACAAATTTCCAGCTGCTTTTATCTCCTGTGTCAGAAAGTTTGTCAAAAGTTATCATACTGATAACAGAAGAACAGAGCAGCAGAAAGACACATGACTTAGTGCTTTGGAGAGAGATAAGTAAACACTAAAAATATATGTGTCTAGGTCAAACTTCATGAATCGGGTTTACAGTGGGTACGGAAAGTATTCAGACCCCCTTAAATTTTTCAGTCTTTGTTTTATTACAGCCATTTGCTAAAATCTTTTAAGTTCATTTTTTTTCCTCATTAATGTACACACAGCACCCCATATTGACAGAAAAACACAGAATTGTTGACATTTTGGCAGATTTATTAAAAAAAGAAAAACTGAACTATCACATGGTCCTAAGTATTCAGACCCTTTGCTCAGTATTTAGTATTTGCACCCTTTTGATCTAATACAGCCATGAGTCTTTTTGGGAAAGATGCAACAAGTTTTTAACACCTGGATTTGGGGATCCTCTGCCATTCCTCCTTGCAGATCCTCTCCAGTTCTGTCAGGTTGGATGGTAAACGTTGGTGGACAGCCATTTTTAGGTCTCTCCAGAGATACTCAATTGGGTTTAAGTCAGGGCTCTGGTTGGCCCATTCAAGAACAGTCACGGAGTTGTTGTGAAGCCACTCCTTTGTTATTTTAGCTGTGTGCTTAGGGTCATTGTCTTGTTGGAAGGTAAACCTTCGGCCCAGTCTGAGGTCCTGAGCACTCTGGAGAAGGTTTCCGTCCAGGATATCCCTGTACTTGGCCGCATTCATCTTTCCCTTGATTGCAACCAGTCGTCCTGTCCCTGCAGCTGAAAAACACCCCCACAGCATGATGCTGCCACCACCATGCTTCACTGTTGGGACTGTATTGGACAGGTGATGAGCAGTGCCTGGTTTTCTCCACACATACCGCTTAGAATTAACTCCAAAAAGTTCTATCTTGGTCTCATCAGACCAGAGAATCTTTTTTCTCACCATCTTGGAGTCCTTCAGGTGTTTTTTTTAGCAAACTCCATGCGGTCTTTCATGTGTCTTGCACTGAGGAGAGGCTTCCGTCGGGCCACTCTGCCATAAAGCCCCGACTGGTGGAGGGCTGCAGTGATGGTTGACTTTCTACAACTTTCTCCCATCTCCCGACTGCATCTCTGGAGCTCAGCCACAGTGATCTTTGGGTTCTTCTTTACCTCTCTCACCAAGACTCTTCTCCCCGATAGCTCAGTTTGGCCGGACGGCCAGCTCTAGGAAGGGTTCTGGTCGTCCCAAATGTCTTCCATTTAAGGATTATAAAGGCCACTGTGCTCTTAGGAACCTTAAGTGCAGCAGAAATTTTTTTGTAACCTTGGCCAGATCTGTGCCTTGCCACAATTCTGTCTCTGAGCTCTTCAGGCAGTTCCTTTGACCTCATGATTCTCATTTGCTCTGACATGCACTGTGAGCTGTAAGGTCTTATATAGACAGGTGTGTGGCTTTCCTAATCAAGTCCAATCAGTATAATCAAACACAGCTGGACTCAAATGAAGGTGTAGAACCATCTCAAGGATGATCAGAAGAAATAGACAGCACCTGAGTTAAATATATGAGTGTCACAGCAAAGGGTCTGAATACTTAGGACCATGTAATATTTCAGTTTTTCTTTTTTAATAAATCTGCAAAAATGTCAACAATTCTGTGTTTTTCTGTCAATATGGGGTGCTGTGTGTACATTGATGAGGAAAAAAATGAACTTAAATGATTTTAGCAAATGGCTGCAATATAACAAAGAGTGAAAAATTTAAGGGGTTCTGAATACTTTCCATACCTACTGTATATCCACTTTAAGGGTGATGTGTAAGGTACCCTTGTTCCCTGCCCCTTTCCTGGCAGGCTTAGGTAAATATCACAGCACCCTGTCTCAGATCTTCTTTCAATAGCATTATCTGAAAGAACACATTCTTGCCATCCCTTCTTTAGATATGCATATCCCTCCCTGCTGGCCAGTTTGGTGCTGCAGAGTTTAGCTGTGCAATCTGCTGATCAGCTGCACATACACATCTGAAGGGATGGCGGGATGTTTTCTTAATGCTCAGGAAATGATCGATGTTAGGGAAAGCTAATAGCTGCGAGAGGCAGTCAATGAGAGTATGGTTCAGTAGGAGGGCAGAATGATTGATGATTAAAGTGATTGTAAAGTCTTCTTTTTTTTTTTTATATTAAAATAACAAACATATTATACTTACCTGCTCTGTGCAGTTGCTTTTGCACAGGGCAGCCCCTTTTCCTCTCTTCTTGCACAGGGCAGCCCCTTTTCCTCTCTTCTTGGGTCCCTGGCTGAAGCTCCCTCCTGTTGAGTGCCCCCATAGCAAGCAGCTTGTTATGGGGACAGCCGAGCTGTAGCTCTGTGTATCCATTCAGACACAGAGCTGAGGTTCGGACCTGTCCCCTCTCCCTCCTGATTTGACAGCAGCAGGTGCCAATGGCGCCGCTGCTGTGTCTCAGCCAATCAGGAGGGAGAGTCTCAGATGGCCGAGGCACTCGTGAGACATCAATGGATAGAGAAGGGGCTCAGGTAAGTATTGGGGAGCTGAGGGGGACTGCTGCACACAGAAGGCTGTTTACCTTAATGCATAGAATGCATTAGAATACAAAACCTTCTGCCCTTACAATAGGGGTGCGCATGTTCACTGGTCTCATGATTCAATTCGATTACGATTATCTGGTCAACTATTCGATTTGATTCCGCGATGCATCACGCCGTGCCTCCCTGCAATCTTTTGGGACACATTACAGGTCCCAGAAGATTGCCCGGTTATGCAGGACAGCGCAGTGAGACATGCGCAACCAGCTGTGAAGCTGCAAGCTGTCACAGCCGGATGCCCACAGTAGTATTGCCCGCGCCGTGGACAGGCAGGGGAGAGAATGGAGCGTTCGGGTGGCCACGTCGCTGGATTGTTGGACAGGTGAGTGTCTCTTTATTAAAAGTCAGAAGATACACTTTTTTGTAGCTGCTGACTTTTAATGAACAAATTTACTGGAACTCTGTTTTGAATTAAAAATAACCTCACTCCCTTAAAGCGGAATTCCACCCAAAAGTGGAACTTCCGCTTTAACCACTTAACGACCGCTCACTGTATATGTACGTCGGCAGAATGGCACCGACAGGCACAATCACGTACAGTGTACGTGATTGCCTTTGTACAGTTGGGGGGTCCGATCGGACCCCCCTCCTATACAGTGAGCGGTCGGTATTCATTGGGGAGCGATCCGACATGAGGGGGCGGCCATTCGATTCCGGCCACCCCCCCGCGATCGCTCCCGGCGAATGGAAATGCTCCCTCTGCTGTGTCATGTTTACACAGGCAGAGGAAGCAGGAGGAAGTGATGTCATCTCTCATGCGGCGCTCACATATACCGAGCGCCGTACAAGAGAAGACACACAGGTCAGTACACTAACACTACACTGACACCAGGACACATAGGCACACAAATCGCCCCCCCCCCCAGGCCCCCCAGGCCCCAGTCACAGTGTCACTGATTGCAGTGACCATTTATTTACTGATCACTGCAATCAGTGACATGTGTGACTGTAAAAGTGTCACTACATTTAGTTTTAGGTCCAGTGTAGCCCCCTAACCCCCCCTAATAAAGGTTTAACCCCCTGATCACCCCCCAGATAACCCTTTCACCCCCTAGCACCGCCGTCGCTAAGCGATCATTTTTCTGATCGCTGTCTTAGCGTCGGTGATGCAGATCGGTAGCCAGTAATTTTTTTTGGGTTCGCCGCAGGTTTTTATAGCGTCGGGTACCCCCATAAATTATCTAATAAAGGTTTAACCCCCTTAATCGCCCCCCAGGTAACCCTTTCACCCCCTATCACGACTGTCGCTAAGCGATCATTTTTCTGATCGCTGTCTTAGCGTCGGTGATGCAGATCGGTAGCCAGTAATTTTTTTTAGGTTCGCCGCAGGTTTTTATAGCGTCAGGTACCCCCATAAATTATCTAATAAAGGTTTAACCCCCTTGATCGCCCCCCAGGTAACCCTTTCACCACTGTCGCTAAGCGATCGTTTTTCTGATCGCTGTCTTCGTGTCAGTGATTTAGATCGGTAGCCAGTAATTTTTTTTAGGTTCGCCGCAGGTTTTTATATAGCGTCAGGTACCCCCATATATTACCTAATAAAGGTTTTAACCCCCTAATTAACCCTTTCACCAGTGATCACCATATAAGTGTTACGGGTGACGCTGGTTAGTTAGTTTGCTTTTTATAGTGTCAGGGCACCCGCCGTATATATAACCCAATAAAGGTTTAACCCCCTGATCGCCCGGCGGGTGATATCAATTAGGTTTTAGCGTCAGAGAGGGTCTGCGTCACACCCCAGGCAGCGTCAGGTTAGTGCCAGTAACGCTAACACCCACGCGTGAAGCATACACCCCCCTTAGTGGTATAGTATCTGATCAGATCAATATCTGATCAGATCTATACTAGCGTCCCCAGCAGTTTAGGGTTCCCAAAAACGCAGTGTCAGCGGGATCAGCCCAGATACCTGCTAGCACCTGCGTTTTGCCCCTCCGTCCAGCCCAGGCCACCCAAGTGCAGTATCGATCGATCACTGTCACTTACAAAACACAACACACATAACTGCAGCGTTCGCAGAGACAGGCCTGATCCCTGCGACTCCAGTGCTGTAGGAGGTGATTTTACCACCACAGTTAAAAAAAAAAAAGCATATATGCCGAAGCATTGGGGCGGAGGAGCGATTTTGCTCTTAATGCCGCGTACATACGGTCGAAATTCCGACGGAGGCTTGCCCGTGGAAAAGTCCGACCATGTGTGTGCGGCATAACTTTTTTGCGGGAGGATGCCCCCATGCTTCGGCATATATAAATGGTGCATGTACCTGTATGCCCATCATTAGAAGTGGGTGGATGAAGGGCGGTATTCTAATGGTGGGCATACCCACCGATCAATCTCTTTTTTTCGTTCAGCCCACTGGCTGCATGAAAAAAAAAGATTACAATACATGTCCAACAAGGACCAGCAACGTACTGCTATGTTGCTGGACTTTGAATGGTTATATCAGAATGATGCCTGCGGGTTTAGGTATCATCTTGGTATCATTCTTTTCAGCCAGCGGCCGGCTTTCATGTAAAAGCAATCCTAGTGGCTAATTAGCCTCTGGACTGCTTTTACAAGCAGTGGGAGGGAATGTCCCCCCCGTCCCCGGATATAAAAAGCGCCATTGGGAAAGCATTTTATCACACCGATCTTGGTGTGGTCAGATGCTTTGAGGGCAGAGGAAAGATCTAGGGTCTAGAAGACCCCAGTTTTTTCAAAAAAGAGTACCTGTCACTACCTATTGCTATCATAGGGGATATTTACATTCCCTGAGATAACAATAAAAATGATAAAAAAAATAAAAATATGGAAGGAACTATTTAAAAATAAAATAAAAAAGCAAAATTAATGAAAAAAAAAAAAAAAAAGCACCCCTGTCCTGCCCTGCTCTTGCCCAATGGCGAACGCAAGTGTCGGTCTGGCGTCATATGTAAACAGCAATTGCACCATGCATGTGAGGTATCACCGCGAAGGTCAGATCGAGGGCAGTAATTTTAGCAGTAGACCTCCTCTGTAAATCTAACGGGGTAACCTGTAAAGGCTTTTAAAGGCTTTTAAAAATGTATGTAGTTTGTCGCCAATGCGCGTTTGTGCGAAATTTTAAAGTATATCGTGTTTGGTATCTATGTACTCGGCCTAAGATCATCTTTTTTATTTCATCAAACATTTGGGCAATATAGTGTGTTTTAGTGCATTAAAATTAAAAAAAGTGTATTTTTTCCCCAAAAAATGCGTTTGAAAAATCGCTGCGCAAATACTGTGTAGAAAAAAAAAATGCAACACCCACCATTTTAATCTGTAGGGCCTTTGCTTTAAAAATATATATAATGTTTGGGGGTTCAACATAATTTTCTTGCAAAAAAAAAATATGTTTTCATGTAAACAAAAAGTGTCAAAAAGGGCTTTGTCTTCAAGTGGTTAGAAGAGTGGATGTAAGCTTCCTAATGTTGTGTATAAAATGCCAGAACAGTTCAAAACCTCCCCAAATGACCCCATTTTGGAAAGTAGACACCCCAAGCTATATACTGAGAGGCATGTCGAGTCCATGGAATATTTTATATGTTGACACAAGTTGCGGAAAAAAAGACAATTTATTTTTATTTTTTTATTGTCACTAAATGATATATTGCTCAAACATGCCATGGGCATATGTGGAATTACACCCCAAAATACATTTTTCTGCTTCTCCTGAGTACGGAGATACCACATGTGTGAGACTTTTTGGGAGCCTAGCCGTGTACGGGACCCCAAAAACCAAGCACCGCCTTCAGGCTTTCTAAGGGTGTAAATTTTTGATTTCACTTCTCATTGCCTATCACAGTTTCGGAGGCCATGGAATGCCCAGATGGCACAAAACCCCCCCAAATGACCCCATTTTGGAAAGTAGACACCCCAAGCTATTTGCTGAGAGGTATTGTGAGTATTTTGCAGATCTCGCTTTTTGTCACAAAGTTTTGAAAATTGAAAAAAATATATATATATTTCCTTTCTTCATTTTCAAAAACAAATGAGAGCTGTAAAATACTCACCATGCCTCTCAGCAAATAGCTTGGGGTGTCTACTTTCCAAAATGGGGTCATTTGGGGGGGTTTTGTGCTATTTTGGCATTTTATGGCCCTCAAAACTGTGATAGGTAGTGAGGAGTGAAATCAAAAATTTGCGCCCTTAGAAATCCTGAAGGCGGTGCTTGGTTTCCGGGGGCCCGTACGCGGCTAGGCTCCCAAAAAGTCCCACACATGTGGTATCCCCCGTACTCAGGAGAAGCAACAAAATGTATTTTGGGGTGCAATTCCACATATAACCATGGCATGTGTGAGCAATATATCATTTAGTGACAACTTTTTGTAATTTTTTTTTTTGTTTTTTTTTGTTTTTTTAGTCATTATTCAATCACTTGAGACAAAAAAAAAATATTCAGTGGGCTCAACATGCCTCTCAGCAATTTCCTTGGGATGTCTACTTTCAAAAATGGGGTCATTTGGGGGGGTTTTGTACTGCCCTGCCATTTTAGCACCTCAAGAAATGAGATAGGCAGTCATAAACTAAAAGCTGTGTAAATTCCAGAAAATATACCCTAGTTTGTAGACGCTATAACTTTTGCGCAAACCAATAAATATACACTTATTGACATTTTTTTTACTAAAGACATGTGGCTGAATACATTTTGGCCTAAATGTATGACTAAAATTTAGTTTATTCGATTTTTCTTATAACAAAAAGTAGAAAATATCATTTTTTTTTCAAAATTTTCGGTCTATTTCCATTTATATCGCAAAAAAAAAAATCGCAGAGGCAATCAAATACCATTAAAAGAAAGCTCTATTTGTGGGAAGAAAAGGACGCAAATTTCGTTTGGGTACAACATTGCATGTCCGCACAATTTACAGTTAAAGCAGCGCAGTGCAAAATTCTGAAATGTAAATTTTTTTTGGGGGGGGGGGTGTTCTCTTTTTAGTGGGACTTCCTGTCCCAGCCACCTAGGTGACTCCTCCTCTCGCCAGCGATCTTCTGGGACACAACACAGGTCCCAGAAGATTGGCTGGCCAATGGCAGAGCGTAGTGCGCGCCTGGCCATGAAGCCGTAAGCTGTCACAGCCGGGTGCCCACAGTAGATTTGATGGCGCCGAGGAGGGGGAGAGGAGCGGGGGTCCGTGCGCCCGCATTGATGGACCGTGGGACAGGTAAGTGTCTGTTTATTAAAAGTCAGCAGCTAAACTTTTTGTAGCTGCTGACTTTTAATAAACTAAAAAACGGTGGAACTCCGCTTTAAAAAGTGCACTAATCCGGTGCACTACAGGGTACAGGAATTCACACACGCGGCTGCTGGGAGGTCAGGAGGGATTAGAATCCACCGCTGACAAAAATCCCTGTGAAGTTCCTTGTACTACTGTCTCTGTGCTGACAGTTCCCCTGGGCTTCCGTGTTTGCACCTTCCAGCACACTAAGAGTTAACACAGTGGAATGTGCAAACGGGAAGCCGGGGGAAATGTCAGCACAGAGCACGTGTAGGAGGTGAGTACAAACACATTTGTACTCTACTTCCTGCTGTTAACATAACTGTGTTGTAATAAATGCAGTTATAATCCATTAAGTGCCCACCGCTTTTGTGCTTTTTAAAATATATGGTGCTTCATACCTCATTTCTTAGTCTGTGTATATAACTGTATATGCCGCAAATGTGACTGCCTGGCCCAGCCCGCCTCTCTCCTCACACGTCTCTCCTGACGTCAGTGGGAGTTCTCAGCCACGCCCACCGACTGTAGCTATCAGATCAGAAGAGAGGCGGGCGGGGCTGACGTCAGGAGAGACGTGAGAGTAGAGAAGCGGGCCGGGCCAGGCAGTCACATGAGCGGCATATACAGTGTATACACAGAATAAGAAATGAGGTATGAAGCTGCATATATTTAAAAAAGCACATGCAGCGGTGGGCACTTAATGAATTATAACTGCATTTATAAAAAAAAAAAAAATTGACAGCCACGCTTGGGGCGCTCTCCCAGGAGGGGCGAGGCAAGTCGGGATGACGTCACACCCGACATCGATTTTGCCGGTCGCATGCATTGATGCCGCATCGGGGTAACCCGAATTGCGATGCAGCGATTAAATTCGGCACCCCTACCTTACAATCACTTTAAAGTAATTTAAACAGGAAATGAAGCCATGCTCAAAATAGCTGCTACAGCTTCAAGGGGGTTATATTGTAAGTTTGAAGGGAATTGAGAGCAAACAGTTTCAACACAGGAAAAGACTTATGATAAATGCTTAGTGGCCCTTGCTCTTGCTAACAAGGGCCAGTGAATTGGATGCAGCTGACTAGTAAGGTTGCAGGCTGGGGAGAGGTTCGTCCAGACCCAAAGCACACTGCAGAAATAGGAAGAGAGAGTCCAGCCGCCACACACCTCGCCCGAGTGTTTAGCAGGTAAAAGCAGCCCGAGCTCTATTTATCCAAGCCATGTCACCAACATGTTTCGCCCTGTCCCTGGAGCTTAATCATGGGGGCATGGGAAAAACATATTGAGGGCATGGCTTGGATAATTCAAGCTGAGGCTGCTTTTAACCACCCGGCCTGGGCGAAGTGTGCGGTAGCAAGGCAATCTCTTCCTACTTCTACACGAGGAAGGACTTGCTACAAATGTGGGGAAAAAGGTAGGGCTGGAGTTCAGCTTTATTTAGGTGTAAACCACCTGTAAGTAGTTATGGGGGCTTGGATGAATCAACAGGGAAATTGGAGATGACTTTGAACATGACACTGTTGCCCTTTTGTCTTTAGCACCACATTAAATATCAGCACCTTTTAAAGAAGAAATATGTGTGTCCGCATCCCTCCTGTGGGAGGCTGTTCCGTCTGCAGAAGCAGCTGATGCGCCACGCAAAGCACCACACAGGTAAATATTACACATTTTGCATATGAAAAGATGGTGGACAAACTTACAGAGCTCAAGAATTATTCAGATTTGGAGCTACATTTAAAGTAAATTTACATGGCCTGAAAAGTACCCAATCTAAAGATGAAATTTGGACGGTTTGGCAGGGAGTGGCTGATTTTTGATCAGTGTTTGGCTATCCCTGCTCTACAGAAGTTAATCATTTGATCGGCTGCAGCTGCTGATCAGCGTATTCTGACAGCGGTTGGTGCAGCTACCAGAACACAATGGGGGTTATTTACGAAAGGCAAATCCACTTTGCACTACATGTGCACTTGAAAGTGCACTGAAAGTAAACTTTCAAGTGCTGTCGCTGTAGATCTGAGGGGGACATGCAAGGGAAATAAAAAACAGCATTTTTGCTTGCACACGATTGTGTGCACTTGTAGTGCAAAGTGGATTTGCCTTTCGGAAATAACCCCAATGTCTCAAAATGTCTCAGCGGGGGGGTGATTCCTCCATCCAAAATCAGAAAAATTGGAAAAAGGTGTCGCTAAAAAAGGCGGCACCAATAATGGAATAAGAGTATAGTAATAAAGTCCACTAGCTCACTGATATACATTGTGGATCTAGTACCTAAAGTAGAACTGTATACAAACGGGGAAAGATCCTGAAAAAAGAGGGACTCTAATAGATCCAGGTAGTGTGATTAAAAAATTAAGAGCAGTGAAGAGCCACAAGCAGAAGAGCGATTTTAGCTTGAGAGCAGTTCATACATAGACTGCAGCATAATTATCCACCCTGTGTTAGACCGTGTAAGGATAGCCGTGTCAGAGCTGTATTAAGCAAAGAGTTCTACTGATGTGGCTACCACCACGTGCATAAGTAGCATGAAGTAAACATACACGGCTCCAGAATGTAATACTGGGAGGCTCATGCAGTAAAGAGCCCTCGGGATGACGTATAGTAAAGATGAAATGATCTTACAGATCTGTTGCTGATTTTTGTTGCCTCTACCAGTATCCTCGGGGGATATCTCAACCGGGCGGTCTTGCTCTTGTTCCCACTCTCCCTCCTGCCAACACCAGCTCTCCGCAGACTGGATGTGAGTGCCGACCACACTTATGAGGTGGTGCCGTTCCTGATCTGTTGGCAAAAGAGCAGTCCAACCATCCAGACTAGATGACACTGTAGCCTAGCTTCAACGCATTTCGCCTTCACGGTTAACAATGGCTTCTTCAGGACATCCTTAAGAAGCCTGCGTTAACTGTGCAGGCGAAACGGTATCACCGACAACGTTGCCATTGCCATTTATGGTGTTGGGTAGAGGTTTTTGCAAAATTGGCATTTGCTACTTAGCATTTATCATTTAACCATTTTTTATTTAAAGCGGAGTTCCGCCAAATTATTATGTATTTTTTTTAAAGTCAGCAGTTACAAATACTGCAGCTGCTGACTTTTAAAATAAGGACACTTACCTGTCCAGGGTGCCCATGATGTCGGCACCCGAAGCCAATCTGTCCCTCGGCTCTCGGGTGGAGGCGCCGCCATCTTTGGTAAGGGTATCGGGAAGTGAAGCCTTGCGGCTTCACAGCCTGGTTCCCTACTGCGCATGCGTGACCCGCGCTGCGCGATCCCACTGGTCCCTGCTGTCTTCTGGGATCTGTGTGTCTCCCAGAAAACAGCAGGGGGGGACGGAGGAGGCGCCAGACGTGGTGTAGATAGCTGCGGGTGGCTCGGCTATCTATGCCCGCTAGTGGGAGTAAAATACCTGTATTAGACAGGTATCTGCTTCCCCCTGAAAGGTGCCAAATGTGACACTGGAGGGGGGGAGGATTCCGAAAAGCGGAAGTTCCATTTTTGGATGGAACTCCACTTTAATACTGTTTCAATAAAGTAATGTTTTAGTCAAACTAACTGGATCTATTATGCCCTGTACACACGATCGGATTTGCCGTCGGGAAAACCTTGGATGGACAGACAATTTTGGAAAAAAATAGGATTTTTATAACAGCTTACCTGTAAAATCCTTTTCTTGGAGTACATCACGGGACACAGAGCGACATAGTCATTACTAATGGGTTATATAGATACCTTCAGGTGCTGGCACTGGCAACTTCCAAAACCGGAAGTACCCTCCCCTATATAAGCCCCTCCCATCCGGGAGTACCTCAGTTTTTTGCCAGTGTCTAAGGTGTTGGCCAAGAAGTAACATGTGTTTCACTGAGCTTGCGTACAGGTTCTTTTGGGGCCTCAGTAAGCTATTCCGGATCCGACCAAAAAAGCTTCATAGCTAAACGGTCGGTACCCGGGCCTTGCAAGAGAAGAGCAAGGTTTTGCCTGTAATGCCTCTCTTAGGAGGGCTGGACCCTGGGATCCAGAGCCACGACCAAGATGTTTTCTGTGCAGGGTGCTATACAGGTCCAGGGGAGTGGAATCCTTGGGAATCCTTGGGAACCTGGTCCCTGAAGGTTTAATTACAATGCCTGCCGTGATAGGTGAAGTTTGGGCTTCTGCGGACCAAACAGAGTCCTGCGGCGAGGAAAAGGTAAGTGGGGGCCCCCAGGAACTTGGTTCTATTGGGGGACCCCCAAGCCTATTTTGTCTTTCTGCCTGTTACCTAAGGTATTCCCGCTAAATATTCTGTGTATGCCTGTTACTACTGAGAAAATGTAAATTTTTTTTTATAGTAGGCAAGAAAAAAAAAAGAAAATATGTAAGACCGCGGTACCTGTGTTAAACACTAGAGGCCGCTATGGTTCTTTTTTTCTTGTAATGTGGATTTTTTTCTTCCGAAGTCAAATCCAGGCAGTTGGTAAGTTCTCTGCGGGGAAGCTGTCTCCTCTGCCCTGTTGCTGCGCTGATCCATCCCCGGGCCCTGCGGCAAGGGACCCTGGCTCCCATCTAGCTCCTGTTTTTTTCAAAAAAGGCGCCGAAGGCGCACGTGCCCGCGCGCGTGCGCGCGCCTCTCTATATAGAGGCAATCTGGAAAAGGGGCGGAGTGGGTGGATGACGCTCGGTGTGCGCCGCGGCGCTACTGCGCATGTGCGGGCGTCCAGCATGTTTTAAAAGCAATCAAGCTGGCTATTGAAGTGCACAAACAGAGCTAGCAACAGTAAAAGGCACACAGAGGCGGTTGATGCAGGCATCCCCTAGAAAGGCACTTTAGTAGACACCAACTGATATATAGCAGCAATTGTGCTAGACTATTCTCAGTAAAAAGGGTGTATTACGGCTGGAATACCTCAGCTTTGGGCTTAGGAATATGCCGTCCAGAAGCTCCGGAACTAAATCTTCCAGGAAGCAAAAGGGGTCTCCATCGGGCTCTGAGGATCTTGGGCATGCTTCTGCTGCACCAGTCTCCCCTGAAAATTCAGAGGTTAGTGACCGTAGAGACCCCGCAGGAGTGCCTGGTACTGTGGCTGTCCTCAGTTCACCTGCTCCTGTGTATGTAACAGAGGAGGTTTTTTCCTCAGCTCTGGGAGGATTAGAGGAGAGATTGTCAACATTAATCGCTGCCTCCCTGTCACAAGGAAAGGCCCGATCTCCGTCTCCTCCTTCAGAGTACCTGTTAGCAGAGCAACAGTCCCATACAGGGATCAACCTGCCTGAAGGGGATCAGGAGGAGGTTGATTCTGTTATAGAGGAATCAACTGTGGAGGAACCTTTCTCAGCATCTCAAGCTGACAGATTATGGGTTCAGTCTTTGACTAGCATGGTCCGATCAGCATTTAAAATGCACCTTGCGGAACCATCAACCACTACTGTCTCCTCGCTGGGGTCGCTAAAAGCTCCCCAGACTGTCTGTTCCTTTCCAGTTCACCCTTTATTGGAAGGGCTCATGTACCAGGATTGGGAACATCCTGATAAAATATTTACTCCCCCCAAGAGATTTCCGGTGGTCTATCCCATGGAGGATAAGTTCATCAAAAAATGGAGGGTCCCTACAGTGGACGCAGCCATCTCTTGTGTGAATAAATCACTGACATGTCCAGTGGATAATGTCCAAATGTTCAAGGACCCAATAGATAAAAAATTGGAGTCCTTATTAAAATCTGCTTTTTCTACAGCAGGCTTGGTGACACAACCAGCAGTGGCAGCTATTGGGGTCTGCCAAGCAGTGAAGGATCAGTTGAAACAGGTCTTAAGGGACTTGCCAGATCAGCAGGCCCTTGCCCTAGCTGATCTACCTAGAGCCTTGTGCTTTGCGGTTGATGCCATAAAGGATTCAATCCATCAGGCCTCCCGCCTTACGCTGTCTGTAGTACATATGCGCAGGCTTCTATGGCTAAAAAACTGGTCTGCTGAAGCTCCCTGTAAAAAATTGCTGGTTAGCTTCCCATTTCATGGTGAACGCTTATTCGGGGAAGACCTGGACAAATATATCCAGAGAATTTCCAACGGTAAAAGTACACTCTTGCCGGTTAAAAACAGAGTTAGAGGCCCCTCTTTTAAGAGGCCTGCTTCTCCAGTCCCTGGGGCATCGGCTGTGAAACAGTTCCGACGGCCTCCTGGGTCAAATCCCGGGGGTAAAAATCAGGGACAATCGCAGGGTAATAAAAAACCCTGGGTCAGGAGAGGTACAAAACCTCCCCCAAAGTCAAATTCATGAAGGGTTGCCCCCACTCAATCGGGTGGGGGGAAGACTCCAGTTGTTCGCAGAGGCCTGGCGGGACACGATCAGAGACAGATGGGTGCTCTCCGCAGTAAGTCTGGGATACAGATTGGAGTTAAAAGACTCTCCTCCTTCCCATTTTATGAGGTCAAACGTGCCAAGGGATCCCCGGAAGAGAGAATCCCTCCTGTTGGCACTAGAACAACTATTGCTCCAAGGAGTAATTATGGAGGTTCCCCTGGAAGAATGGGGGTTCGGGTTTTACTCAAACCTCTTTACAGTCCCGAAGCCAAACGGGGACGTGAGGCCCATATTAAATCTAAAAGGGCTAAACAAATTCCACCAAAAATTTCTACGCTTTGCAGTAGAAGGGCGCCATTTTCAGTTCAGAGCCTTACCCTTCGGTCTGGCCACAGCACCGCGAGTGTTCACAAAAATTCTGGGCCCATTGTTGGCCAATCTAAGAACGCAAGGTGTAACGATAATGGCATATCTAGACGACTTGTTGCTGATAGACCACTCAGTGAAAAAACTAGAAGTGGTTGTTCACAAGACAATCAAGTATCTGGAATCTCACGGTTGGATTATCAACCGAGACAAGTGGGCCTTAAAACCAGTCAAAAGTCTGGAATACTTGGGGCTAAGGCTAGATTCAGGCCAGAAGAAAATATTCTTGCCTCGAAAAAAGGTGTTGTCTTTGAGAGATTTGATCCACTTAGTGGGTACAAAAAGACAGCCGTCCATACGCCTGTGCATGAGGCTGCTGGGAAAAATGGTGGCATCATTCAAAGCAGTACTCTACGGTCAATTCCATTCAAGGAATTTGCAAAGGGCCATACTGTCAGCCTGGAACAAGAAAGTTCAGGCCCTAGGCTTACCAATGTCCTTGTCCCCTTCCGTTCGCAAGAGCCTCCATTGGTGGTTGGTTCTCCAGAATCGGGAAAAAGGGAAATCCTTCAGTCCAATTTCTTGGAAGGTGGTCACTACAGATGCCAGCCTTATAGGCTGGGGAGCAGTACTGGAGCAATGGTCTCTCCAGGGCAGATGGTCGGATGCGGAAAAGGCCCTGCCCATCAATCTCTTAGAGATACGAGCAGCCCGGTATGCCCTAGTAGCATGGACATCCAAACTCCAAGGGTCCCCTGTCAGAATTCAATCAGACAATGCCACGGCAGTGGCATATATCAATCATCAGGGTGGCACCAGGAGTCGTGCAGCCCAGAGGGAAGTAAATTGCATCCTGAAATGGGCAGAAAGATATGTCCCAGCCATATCCGCGGTATTCATTCCAGGAATGGAGAATTGGAAGGCGGACTTTCTAAGTCGCCAACAATTATGCCCAGGGGAATGGTCCCTTCACCCCGAGGTTTTTCGGACAATATGTCAGCGGTGGGGAACACCGGATGTAGATCTGCTAGCATCCAGATTCAACGCAAAGGTGGACAGGTTTGTCTCTTGGACAAGGGATCCCCTAGCTTGCGGCTCGGATGCCCTAGTGTTCCCTTGGGATCAGTTCAAGCTGATATATGCATTCCCACCGCCACAATTGTTACCTCGATTACTCCGCAGAATCAGGGTAGAAAAGAAACCAGTGATTCTGGTGGCTCCAGCGTGGCCCCGAAGAGCATGGTACGTGGAGATTGTAAAAATGTCAGTGGGGAGTCCTTGGACTCTCCCACATCGTCCGGACCTGCTTTCGCAAGGACCGATATACCACCCTTCCTTACCAGCCCTAGGTTTGACGGCCTGGCTATTGAAGCCCACATTCTAAAAAAGAGAGGGCTCTCTAATCCTCTGGTATCTACCATGATCAATGCCAGGAAGCCGGTATCCAGGCAGATCTACTATAGAATCTGGAAGGCGTACATCGCGTGGTGTGAGGCCAAGAAATGGCATCCACGTAAGTACGTAATAGGTAGGATTCTGGACTTCCTACAGTGGGCTGTAGATAGGAAGCTTGCCTTGAGTACTATCAAGGGTCAGATTTCGGCCTTGTCAATATTTTTTCAAAGGCCCTTGGCTTCGCATTCACTAGTCAAAGCCTTTATACAAGGAGTGATGCGTATTAGTCCTCCGGTTAATATTCCCATATGTCCATGGGATCTAAACCTGGTTCTGTCGGTTCTACAGAAACAACCATTTGAACCATTACAGCATATTTCCTTGGTTCTTCTCACCAGGAAATTGATTTTTCTAGTAGCCATTTGTTCGGCTAAAAGAGTGTCGGAATTAGCAGCTATGTCCTGTAAAGAGCCATATCTGGTTATCCATAAGGACAGAGTAGTGTTACGTCCTCATCCAGCCTTTCTTCCTAAGGTGGTATCGAGGTTTCATTTGAACCAAGATGTGGTTCTTCCTTCTTTTTTCCCCAAACCTACTTCGGTAGAGGAAAAGTTATTGCATTCTTTGGATGTAGTAAGAGCAGTTAAAGCTTATCTAAAAGCCACTGCTCAGATTCGCAGAACGGATACTTTGTTTATTCTGCCGGAAGGCCCCAGAAAGGGTCAGGCAGCGTCAAAATCTACTTTAGCCAAGTGGATTCGACAGGTCATAATGCAAGCCTATGGCTTGAGAAGGAGACCGCCTCCGTTCAAAGTTAGAGCGCACTCCACGAGAGCAGTTGGAACTTCATGGGCAGCGCATCACCAGGCCTCCCTGGCTCAAATCTGTAAGGCCGCAACATGGTCTTCAGTACACACGTTTACTAGGTTCTACCAGGTGGACGTTAGAAGTCAGGAGGATGTCGCCTTTGGGCGCAGTGTGTTGCAGGCCGCAAAAGATCCTCATGTCTGATGGCGCTCAGCTTATGTATGGTGTATCCCCCCCCCCCTCATTGGGCATTGCTTTAGGACATCCCATTAGTAATGACTATGTCGCTCTGTGTCCCGTGATGTACGAGAAAGAAAATAGGATTTTTATAACAGCTTACCTGTAAAATCCTTTTCTTGGAGTACATCACGGGACACAGAGCTCCCACCCCTCTTTGGGGACACTTATTGCTTTGCTACAAAACTGAGGTGCTCCCGGATGGGAGGGGCTTATATAGGGGAGGGTACTTCCGGTTTTGGAAGTTGCCAGTGCCAGCACCTGAAGGTATCTATATAACCCATTAGTAATGACTATGTCGCTCTGTGTCCCGTGATGTACTCCAAGAAAAGGATTTTACAGGTAAGCTGTTATAAAAATCCTATTTTTGCGCGTCGGAATTGCTATAGACGATCGGAATTTCCGATCTGAATTTTTCCCGTTGGAAAAATTTGAGAATCTTTTGCTGGCGGTAATTCCAACAGCAAAAGTCCGATGGAGCATACACACGGTCTGAATTTCTGTTCAAAAGCTCACATCGGACTTTTGCTGGCAGAAAATCCGATCGTGTGTACGGGGCATTAGAGTATCTTTTTTTTCAGGATATTTCCCTGTTTGGATTCCTCCATCCACCTTGTTTGTGTGGATGTTTGGTCCACTGACTGAATGAACCCCACCTCAAAAAAAAACAGTGTATGGCCAGCTTTACACCACAGCTAAAATACAGGAATCTTGTACTGCTTACTTTAATCAATATATCTAAGGCCCACACCCTCATGCTAAGACCCTTCCCCTGTCAGTGAACTGTCAAGTGGCAGAGCCTCTCCTTGCCACTGATGATCTGCCGTTTGATGACTCTGTAACAGGGAAGATGCTTTGTCACCACTTTGCCAGAAGTTGAGGCCCTGTGTACAGGCTGCACCTAGAATACAAGCCCCTTCCCAGACACAGAAGTTGATTTGCAGATTAAAGTGGGAAAATAAAGGCAGTGCAAGAAGCAGTATTGTAGTATTTTTATGGGAACGCAATGTTGCTATAACAGTTCATTTGCTGGAAAGTTTTTGATGGATCCTAATTCTTCACGCCTTGGCCTGATTTTGGACACCTGGGTGGCCAGGGTATTTATTTTACCAGAGAAACTTCAGAAGCTTTGGCATCATGTTCTCTATGGTTGGTCTTCCTCCACTGGTGCATGAGGGTTCTGGTCGTCTTCAGGGGATTCTGACCAAATGGAACAAGGCTTCAGGGTCTGTGGACAGGACCATTTATCTGTCTCATTTATCAATTGCGTCTTTAACTTGGTGGCTTCATGTCCCTTTCTCCTGTCCGGAAAGTCCTTTCTCCCCATGTGTTATAAGATTATCACAACAGGCGTCTTTTCAGCTGTGGGGAGTGATGGGTTATCTGTTGGTTTAGGGCTCGTGGTGCCTGGAGGAGAGTAGACTTTCTATCAACTCCTGGAACTCAAAGTGATTCCACTCTCTCTCCCATTGGACCAGGTTACCTGATCTGGGTCCAGTCAGACAACGCCATAGCTGTGGCATCAATCAATCACCAGAGCGGTACAAAGATTTTGGTGGCTGCGCTTGAGGTAGCTCAGATCCTTAATTGAACAAACTCCATGCCCAGCCTTGTTCTCTGCACACATTTCGCAAGTAGACAGTTGGCAGATGGACTACTTCAGTCGTCAATGTTTGGATCAGGGGGGAGTGGTCTCTACACCTGGATTGACTGGATTTGTCAATGCTGGGGCAAGATAGATGTGGATGTCTTTGCATCCAGACTCAATCAGAAAGTTCCAAGGTTTGTGGGCAGGATGAGGAATGTCTGGTCGGATGTGCTGGTGGCTCCATGGGACAGGTACTAAATGATCAATGCCTTCCCTCCCTGAAGCTCCTACCCCAGTTGTTGCGGAGGATAAAGCGAGAGGATATTCCTGTCATTCTAGTAGCCCTGGCTTAGCCACTTAATAAAGAAATTTCCTGGGGGAAATGTGCTCCTACCCCACTAGAAAAAGCATATGTCTCCTCCTACTACAGCTACTACCTCTGCTCAGCAAAGGGATAACACAAGTGGACCCCCAAATCCAAAAGGCATCCCTCTGGACACTTTTTCAGGTAGCCTCTTTTGAGACGGCTCTCTTTACTCGGTTTCACTTCGGGACGTGCTGCCAATGCCTAGACTCAAAGGAGTGGTATCTGCACATAATATTTTCAAGAATCTCTATCAAAGGTGGGGGAATCCTATTGTCATCCTGACCTCCAGGTTATAAAACAAGCTGAACAGATTTAAAGCAAGTAATGGGGATATTCTGGCCTTCACAGTAGATGCCCTGGTGATTCCTTGGACTCTATTCCAGCTGATATATGGCTTTGCTGTTAAAAAAAATTCTCCCTTGACCACTACACAAGATAGAGGAAAAGGTTCCAGGGATCCTCATTGCATTGAATAGGCCCAGAAAGATGCACACAGAAATGCTCAGACTCCTGGCAGACGAGCCTTGGCCTCTTCCAAGCAGACCAGACATGCTGCCACAACCCTGCTTCTCAGTCGGTCACCTTATCAGCATGGCTTTTTAAACCGAGGTTCTGAAGGATAGGGATATCTCAGGAGTACCCTTAAAGTGGTATTAAAAAGTGGTATTAAACCCAAAATAGTCAAGGCTTTTCTCCAGGGAATTTGCTCATATAAATCTTTCAATTCAGCCCCCTGTGTTGCCATGGGATCTTAACCTTGTGCTCTTTGGATTTCAGAGATGCCCCCTTTGAGGCAATTAACCTCACATGTAAGGCTGTCCTTGTGATGTCCATTACAGTTGTTAGGCGTGTTTCTGAGCTGGCAGCTCTTGCTTGAAAAAGAGCTTTTTCTCAGTTTGCACAGGGCAAGGTGGTTCTGAGACCAAAACCTTCTTTTCCATTATAGGTGGTCTCTATCTTCCACCTCCATGAGGACATTGTGATTGATTTACTAAAATTGGAGAGTCCAAAAGTTGGTGCAGCTCTGCATGGCGGCTAGTCAGCTAGCTAGCCAGCTTTTTCAATTAAAGTGGATGTAAGCCCTCACATATACCCAGTGAAGTGAACAGCTTTAGATGATACACAGAGATGAAAAAGATCTCCCTACATATTTTTTACATGTATATCTGCCGACTTCAGCTTTATATACTGTAAAAAGGTATAGATCCTCTCCCTTGTTAGCACTGCAGTGAAGCCTGGGCATACAGCCAAGACAGCTGATTGGAGGAAAGGCACACACCCCCTCTCCTCTTAGGTAGAGACTTTCAGAATTGAGTGTTGAATAGTTCAGGGCTCTGCTAATCTATTTTTAGCATCCTCCCCAACACAAAACTCCATCTGCTTTCATCATATGTGATGGAGAACTTGTTAGGAGTTATCAGGCTGATAACAGAAGAACAGAACAGATAACAGATGAACGGGGCAGAAGATCGCTACGGGACATAGTGCTTTGAAGAGACATAACAAAACACTGCAGATATATGTGCCCAGCCCAAATTTCATGAATCTGGTTTACATTGATTGGTTTCTATGCAGAGCTGCACCAGATTTTGCACTCCAGTTTTAATAAATAAGCCTAATTTTCTCTTCCTTCCACTTTATGAGGACTCTTCCCTGCTCCAAAACATAACAAGGACATTTCCCTACACTCCTTGGATGTTGCTAAGGCTGTCAGGATCTGCCTGGCAGCCACAACTTTTGTTTGCAAAACTGCATCCCTTTTTGTGTTATTTCTCCTCCGCCTCCTGGTCTCACTCCTTTCCCTATAAGAACTTAATCCACCAGGTCTGTTGGTATCTCTTGGGCTTTCCAGCATAAAGCATCTGTATCCCAGATTTTAAAGGCTTTCCACCTGGTCCCCCTGTTCACACGTTCTCGAGGGTTCTACAGTGTGGAGTTTTGGGCTTTGGCTGATGCAAGCTTGGGCACAAGGGTGCTTCAAGCTGTCATCGGAGTGTTTTCAGGTTCCTTGGCCCTTTTTTTGGGGGGACCTGTTTGCAGTTTTGTTTGCTTTGTTATTGCCCAACTGTCGGTTTATTGCTAGGGTACATCCCATGGTCTATGAATACAATGCCTGCGTCCTGTACTGCTCCAAGATGAGGAATTTCATTCAAATTCCATTTTTTTTTAATTATTATTATTAGTATTATTATTTTTACATGGCTAACGTTTTTTGTTTTTGTTTTTTAAGGGGAAAAATGAATCGCGCTATTATAAACATGGCATGTAGAATAGCACTTTGAACCAACATTTCATTAAAGGTGAAACTTCAAGTTCTATACATTGTGGTGGATGCCTATAATTTGAACTTTGAACATTTTGTTCTAGGAAAAGCAGTGTGCTATATACATGAGAAAAATGATTCAGCTTACACTACAGTAAGTCCCATCTGCAAACTCAGTATTATTGCAAGGAAGAGACTAATTGGTGTAGCAGTTATATATGCTACATCTGTAAAGTGGAGTTTTCCTTTACAAAATAAAAAATATCAAAATACATATTTAAAAATACTGTAGACATAAAGGGATAGCTGTATCTTTAAACCGCATAAGATTTTACTAATCTACTCAGGGATACCAAGCAGAAGGTGTCTCTTGTCTGTTTGTTGGAGAGACCACTTTAATTTCTGTTTCTTTGTTCTTAGACCAGCGAGATTATATCTGTGAATACTGCGCCCGAGCATTTAAGAGCTCTCACAACCTGGCTGTGCACCGCATGATCCATACAGGAGAAAAGCCCTTACAGTGAGTTCTGAAATCCCCTCTTGATGTGTTGCAGTCTTCCCATGGCCTGCACTTACCAATCTTTTTTTGCTCCTTCCCCTCATTCTAGATGTGAGTTCTGTGGGTTCACTTGCAGACAGAAGGCCTCCCTGAATTGGCACATGAAGAAACATGACGCTGATTCCTTCTATCAGTTCTCCTGTGGCATCTGCGGGAAGAAGTTCGAGAAGAAGGACAGTGTTGTTGCCCACAAGGCCAAAAGCCATCCCGAGATCCTATTAGCCGAAGCCTTGGCGGCCAACTCTGGCGCTCTCATCACCGCCAACAATGAACTGCTGCTGCCAGAGACCCCGGCTGCCTTGGTTCCTGGGGCTCCCATGGCTCTCGACGGCCCCATGGCTCTTGTGGCTTCTGTCGCTTCCGATGCAGCCACCACAGAGGCCCAGGAAGAGCCAGCACCACCCCAGACCATCTACACCACCTCCAGCTCTAAGATTTTAGTGGCTTGCTCTACGCAGTCAGCAGGAGGACTGGCTTCTAACACACAGGTTCCTATTGAGGATGCGGACTCTGCAGGACCTTAGAAGGGAGAATCTGATCCCTCTGCACAGCACCTAGACTGTTTCCTTGTTCCCCTCCCAGCTGGCTGGCTGTCTCACTCTACCAATGCTTTCTCTCTCTTTCCTTGTAATATCAGCATAGGCTATGACCAGGCACAAATATCTGACCCATCTGGGGCCATCAACATTTTTCTTTGACTTCTCTGACTTTCTTTCATAATTCTGACCATTAACCAGTTATGCTTTCCTCTAAATCATGTTTTTTTAATCTATTCTGTCCTTTGTTATCTCTTTTTTTTTGTTTGTTTGTTTAATTTCCTTTCTCTATGCCCCATCATGTCTCCTTTTCCTCTCTTTGGGTGCTGTGCCCTGCCTGCACTTTCACTGTATATAATATGTTTAAAGAATAAAACTGAGCTGTTCTGTCTCATATGGAGCCCTGTCCCCCAAGCAAAGCCGCTGGTGTTACTTGGAGCACTGCTTGCGGTCTCTCCTGTAATCTGTGAATTACCAGCCCTTCCCACTTCTTAAAGGATGAGTTCACCTTTGGGAACATGTTGCGTGTTCCACCAGTTTTTGGGATGGAACATGTTCCCACTCCTGCAGCCGCTCCCTGTTCCTCACCCTCCTTATGACAGTGGGCAGGGGATCTTTTCCCCACACCCGCTGTCACTATTTGAAATGAGAGTTCTGTCAATAAATGAGCTACATAGAAACAACAGCCTTTGCTGCTGACTGCTTGTAGTTTTCAATGAACTGCCAGGGCACTGTTGAGAGCTCTAGGTAGTTCAATGATTCTTTCTGTCATTGTGTAACTGCCTGCCCCTACAAGGTACGAGCAGACAGTTTACACTGGCAGTCTGCAGGAGCCTGGCATTGCACTCGCGATCTTCTAATCACAGGTTCAATGCTTTCCAGGCTTCTACAAAAAAATAGTAAATGCACATTTTTTACCTGCAAAATAAATGTGCGTTTTTTTTATAATTTTTTATCAAGGTAAACTTATCCTTTAAAGAGATATTCCAGGTAGTAATTAAAAAATTTAACCCTTCCATGTAGTAAGATGAAGGGACCACCCTGTACTTCGTTCCATCCCAACATTTTACCCTAAAATGGTCGGAGCCTCTTGACGGCCAGCAGCGCGTTGTTGAAAAGTTGGCACATGTCAGTAGATCTGGGGGTGTTGAGTGATCAGGAACTGGGTATATCTTTGGCTTTAGGGCTTTTGATAGATATATTTCCCCTTACTGCACCTCTTAAGAACAACCTTAACTTGGTATTTATATCTACAGGGTATAATAATGCTGCTTTAGCTCAGTAGTTGGCCATAAAAATCAGTTGGTTCTTAGAAAAGAGGAGTTAAAATGAAGGTAACCTACTGTCCATGGTGGAGTCTCCAACAGAGGTCAAGTTTTAGTTTTCTCTGGAATACCCTATTAGAGGAGAGCTCAACCCAAAACTCAAAATTGTGTTCTAAGCAGAAGGTAATGGAATCATGTGGTGGAGGTTTTTCCCTCTAAACCCCACTGCTCTCTAACGTTTGTTTCTCTGACTTCCTTTCCCCAATGCTGCTTTCACTGGCAGACCTGTGTGAGGACTGTTGACTTTAGTAATAAACATTCTTTTGCTCTGTCAGGTGAAGAAGATTACAGAAGTAATATTGCAGTGGCAAATTATTAGAGTGTGATGCAGAGCTGGATCATCCACAAAGCGTCATAGGCAGGAGACTAGAGCCTGACTTGTAGGCAGTTGGTGTCTGATGGGGCATGCCAGTACAGGGGATGTAGATGAGGGGGCTTTTTCTGGGTCTATTGCAATCCTCATCAATGTCAATTAAAGGGATGGGGGGTTGCAAATCTTCTACTTTGTGCCATTCTACTATAATCTGTCTCTGATGCTATGAAGACTGGTATGATTTTATGCCTTTAAAGTCTAACAACCTTTAATTTATTATTAATCTCTGGCCTCTTTTCTGATTAGAATTGAATAGCACAAACCACCCACGGAGACAATATATACTCCCAGTGCCTCCAAGTTCTGTAAAACTGACCACCGATTACCTCCCCTTTGACCACAGCAGGCTATAAGACCCAACTCCAGCCAAAAGTTTTTTGTTTTGGATAAAATTAGAAAGAGCTAGAACCTCTGTCAGGATTTTGTTGTCCCTTGTGCCCTTACTGAGAGGGGGGGGGGGGGTAGATTCCACCAAACTTTTTATTAGGACAGGAAGTGATTGGAAGGTTCTCTAATAGGGACGCAGATAAAACGACATATCTTAATCTTGCAGTACAGGACAAAGGCTGAGTATTCATAGACCCTGGGTTATAGGCTGGTACCTTCAGGTAATTAGATACTGGAAAAGCTTTGACATGCCCCTGAGGTGTTTCCCCTATAATACTACCCCATTCTGTAATTCCTTCATTTTTTTAATAGTGTCCTATCTGATGGACCTCTTCTCCATTATGGAGAAATCATTCTTAGCTTGACTAGTTTATTACTTTCTCTTCAAGGTCTTCAGTCAACTTCTCTGTCTTCTAGTACAATAATAGAAACTGTGCATCCAGATGAGTGCAACCTTGGTAATACAATGCAAGCCATATTTGACCCCACTCTGTGGGGAAGGGCTTTAATATTGTTTTGGCCACTGAATCCTGTGTGGGCGCTCACCGTGGCTCTTTATGGAATGCATGTAGTTAGCTGCAGGGTGCTATACAGTCCCTGACAAAAGTCTTGTCGCTTGTGTACAAATTGACCTGAAGTGCTGCTAAAATATATTTCTAATCAAGATTTTGTTACAAGAAATGGGTCATTTTATTCCCAACAGCTTTTGTAATAATGTTTCAGTGCAAAACAAAACTGACAAAAAGTATTCTAATATTCACAGCTTGGTAAAGCCCATTGAGTAAATTTTTGCCAAGACATAAGTGTTGTCGCCTTGTTATATGAGCTTCACCTGTGACTAATAATGGATCAATTAGGTCTCAGGTGTGTATAAAAAAAAACACCAGTACACTAGACCTTCTCAACTGCAACTAGACCTCTGCAAACATGCCTAAGATTCACCCAGAGACTAAAGTGTTGATTATCAAGAGGCTGAAGACCAGATCCACTGCTGATGTGGCAGACACCTTCAATGTGTCTCAGCGTCAAGTTCAGAGGATAAAAATAAGATTTGAAGAGACTGGAGACGTTTTGGACAAGGCCAGGTCAGGCCGACCCCGCAAGACAACTGCTCGAGAGGACCGTTTGTTGGCTCGATAATCCAAGGCCAGCCCATTTTCCACTGCAGCAGAGCTCCACGAGACCTGGTCACCTAAAGTCCCCGTGTCAACCAGAACAGTTTGTCGGATTCTGTCTCTAAATGGCCTCCATGGTCGAATCAGTGCCCATAAGCCAGCACTAAACAAAAGACAATTGAAAAACCGTGTGGCATTTGCCAAGGGCCACAGCCTGCTAAAAGGATGGACTCTGGAAAAGTGGCAGAAGGTGGATTTTTCAGATGAATCTTCTGTTGAATTACACCACAGTCGCCGCAAATATTGCAGGAGACCAACTGGAACCCGCATGGAGCCGAGATTTACCCAGAAATCAGTGAAGTTTGGTGGAGGCAAAATCATGGTCTGGGGTTACATCCAGTATGGGGGTGTGCGAGGGATCTGCAGGGTGGAAGGCAACATCAATAGTCTAAAATACCAAGAAGTCTTAGCTACCTCTTATATTCCCAACCATAAAAAAGGCCAAATTTTGCAGCAGGATGGTGCTCCATCGCATACTTCCATCTCCACATCAAAGTTCCTTAAGGCAAAGAAGATCAAGATGCTCCAGGATTGGCCAGCCCAGTCACCAGACATGAACATCATTGAGCATATGTGGTGTAGGATGAAAGATGAAGCATGCAAGATGAAACCAAAGAATATTGATGAACTCTGTGAGGCATGCAAGACTGTTTTCTTTGCTATTCCTGATGACTTCATCAATAAATTGTATGAATCCTTGCCAAACCGCATGGATGCTGTCCTTCAAGCTCATGGAATTCATACAAGATATTAAATTTGGATCTCACAGCACCACTACTTAATTTGCTGACATATTTTTGGATTTTCAGTAATTCAGTAAATTGTTCAATTTCTGTATAGGCGACAAAACTTTTGTCTTGGCAAAATTTGACCTGTCTGTCTTGATTAAATGATAAATCTTTTTTCAGTGAAACTAATTTATTTCAGTGTATTAAACATTATTTGGGAGGGCTTTAGCTTTTCATTAGGGGCTATTTCTAACACCAATTGATTAATTGAAAGTCAGGTTAATAGCAGGAGTTTCTACAAAATAGAGAAGCGACAAGACTTTTGTCAGGGACTGTATAGGTAAGCGCCTTGAGGCGATTTAGTTCGCATTTGTAGCGCTATACAAGTTTCTCATTTACTCAGGAACATGGTCCATCCCTATGGAACCCAGAACCTGAAGACCTCTCCGGGGGGGTATGCCCACCATGACGGACGAAGCCTGGACCCTATACAGATCCAGCAACATGTAGTGAGAAGACAGGGTCACTCTGTATTTCTGATTATTACTGTAAAACCGAGACTGTGTTTGGAATGTATTCACTTTACAGTGTAAACTTTTCAAACCTGGTGGTAAAACTCAACCACTCAGAGCTTAGTCCCAGGTGGATGACCAGATGTTAGATCACAACGAAACACAAAAGAAGAGAGCGCAAAGCCACCCTAGTGCAACTCGGCTTTAATATTGTAAAGTTAAAAACACTTTCATGGTCAAACTCAAATTGTGTGAAGATAGATACAGCATAAGGATTTCACTGTGGATGCGCATTAGGATCTGCATGTCGAGCGTGGTGGTGGATTGCCTGGGATGTGCTACCAGGATCTGGGCAGCAAGGTTGAAGTCCATGGCTCCCCCTTCCCCTGTCGGGATCTTGAGGTGGTTATATGAGTGCGGCCACAGTGGAGTCCTTATGCTGTATCTATCGTCGCACAATGTGAGTTTGACCATTGTAGTGTTTTTAACTTTACCATATTAAAGCCGAGTTACACTAGGGCGGCTTTGCGCTCTCTTCTTTTGTGTTTTGTCTAGATGTGTTTCTGCCACCCAGAGGATCCATAGAGAGCACCCTTTGACTTGTCTATCACCAATAGCCAGCTGGAGGGCTATACCAAACTGTTGATCAGCGCACCTGCTAGTTTTCTCTTTTGTGCGTGTATTTTTTGTCATGGTATACCTTTTTACTGGATGTCAAACTGTCCAATCTTCTGCAGACACAGCTTTCGGACAAAAGGTTCCTGTGGCAGCACTCTGAAGTTGGGTCGCATGTCCCTTGCTTTTGGGTCTGTTGGCACAATTTTGTTTGCCTAGTTGTTGCCCTCATTCATTGTTTGGTTATGTCCCAGGGTCTATGAATACTCAGCTAGTCATGGAATGGTGTAGGGCAGGGGTCTCCAAACTGCGGCCCTGGGGCCGGATGCGGCCCTTTGTGTGCCTTTATCCAGCACTTGGGGTACTATTCCATCCACTGACACCAAAAATGGCGAATAATTTTTATTGCTGAAACCACCAATGGGGCACTATTCATCCAACTTACACTATCAAAAGGGTACAATTCCTTCTATTGACACCAACAATGGGGCACTAGTCCTCCCACTGACACCAAAGGAATGCTATTGTTTATTCCCTCTCGACATTTTCTACTCCCAATGGCCCTAGTCTGGCCCTCCTAAAGTCTGAAGAACAGTAAACTGGCCCTTTGTTTAGAAAGTTTGGAGACCCCTGGTGTAGGGTATAGGAGGGATGCCCAGCGGGTGTGCCCTCAAAGCTATGCCAATGTCTAATAACCTGAAGGTACCAGCTTGCTCGACCTGTGTCCTGTACTCCAAGATATCAAATTTACAGGTTAGGTCAAAACTCTTTCTATGACTATTCGAGAGATGCATACGCTCGAACCTCTGACATTTTTATTGCTGTCGTTGCCAGTGACAGGAGGGGTTTAAGTGGTTAAACCCCTCCTGTTTCTTCAGTGGATGTCACAAGGACTGGAAGTGAGGGAAAACCCCCTAAATGGGTCACATGCAGAAAAAAAAAACCTGACCAAAATTTTAATTTTTTACCTAATCTGTCCTAAAGGAAAAAGGTCGTCCTGGGTACACCCAGCTGGAGAGCAGACAGGCAGTATTCTCTGTCCCAATCGATGTACACCTGAGCAATGGGAGCATATGTTGTCTCTATCCAAGATCTGTGTTGGAGAAGGGAAGTTTGATGCAGTGGGGCCATATAGCATGTTTATTTTCCGAGCACGTTTATTCTTTAATCCTCCTCCTCTTAGAACTAAGTTGGTAGTTTTGGGTGAGTAAATCTTTGCACTTTACAGTGATGTTCAGAGGGCAGTTTAATATCTAAAATTGTTTTCTTTCAGCTTGTGTCCAGTCACTAAATGCTCTGTTTGCTTGCTTTCACCTGTAATTGTTGGTTGACTTTCACTTGTTTGCACCAGCCCCCTGTACACTAAGCACTCTCCTGTCAAATACAGCTGTTATTGTGCAGTGCTCCTAGCTCAGGACATCATGGGCCTCTAAAAAGGGAAAAAGCCTTGTATTTTCAGTGGGTACAAATTTTAACACCTCCTTGTAACATTAACCTGAAAGTTATTTTTGATTAGACTTGTTTTCACATGCTTGCTGTTTTATATTTTGCATTTCATGCGCAGATTGTAGCTTTCTACCTCCTAGCAGCTACCTGTATAGGAGCCCAGTTAGCTATCATGTTCCATGACTGCTGAGATAAGATCCGTTAACTGCACAAAGCCTGTAGTTTCTCATCAGTCTGAGCGGACTGATGCACTTTTATTGAGAGTGAGGAACAGTAGAGCTTAATCACTGTTTAGTATTATGAAGCAAAAACATCTGAACATCTCTATTTAAAAAAATACATAAGAGGCAACGTTTTTTAAATAATACGAATTTTAAGCAGATCATATTCAGATGTATATTAAAGATAAAATGTTTAAAAGTTGATTCCATGAAGGAGTCAGTCTATCCGGTAAAATATATATATTCATTTTTAGCAGGTACTAGCTGGTTAAATCCCCCATCAGCCTCTTGTATATCCTGGGTATTTTAGCGGCGAGAGCTAACTATTAAATTCAAATAGCAGTAGCGCCACTGGCGAGAGTCTTGTTGCTTCCTTTTGTTTTTTCATGATGTCAGATAAATAGGAAAACCTCCACTGCTTGTAGTCCAGGCAGTGCAATTCTTGCAGGTGGGGGGAGCTGTAACCAGTAGTTCTTTCATGAGTTTTTTGGGGAGGACTAGGATTCTGAAGTACCTGAAGAGTTGTTTTACCCACAGCACACAATTGACATCTCTAATTCATTGTTTTATAGCAGATTAACAAAAATCAAAAGCTAAGCAGTTGGCAAGGGCACCGCTTTTTTCTTTTCGATCATTTCAGACATCTTGCCCTTACAACTCCCATTGCACTGTAACAGTCAGCCATGTGCTTTTCTTTGTACACCTGCTCTTTGCATCTTGTTTTGCACGAATAGTGATCATAGGATTTGCGGTCCTTTTTGTTTTGCACTATGCACTGTTATCACTCTACACGTGACCTCTTGCACTTATTCTTCCTGTTCACTTTTTAAACTTGAAAAAAAAAAATTGATTTGTTTTCCTTGTTTTGAATGTTTTACTTGCTGGTAGAGAGAGACTGACTTTACTTGTTTTCCTGTTGTGAGATGTAGAAATCGTTCCACGTGAGCTCTATGTGAGATATTATTATGGAATCATACAAGGTTCTGAAATTTGCTATAATGTGAATCTGGCAAAAGAAACCGGTTCACTTTATTGCCCCTGTCCCCAGCAGAACATTCTTCACCCCACCTCACTCCATTCAGCTCCTGGAATCAAGAAAAGGAGGTCCTTTGTAATGCTGGGTACACACAGGATATATTATTTCTTTTTTTTTTATTCAACCCAACGGGGTGAATGAAAAAAAAATTACAGATCGCCGTACTAACACATCTGATGTTTGTGCGGCGATCTCTCCACTGAGCTATTGTGTTCTGACAGATAAGAACACAGTGATCAGTGGCTGCAAGTGCTGATCAGATGCTGGTTTTCCAGCATGCTTGCTCAACAGGCTTCTTACATAGTCAAGTTAAAAAAAAGACACAAGTCCATCTAGTTCAACCACTTCTGTTCACAGGGGGTAAAAATTGTCCGGTTCCTGACAAATCATCTGTTTTTGGCTGATTTATAGCCCGTGTGTACCTAGCTTAAACTCCAAGTCACTCCAATCATACACACACAGGGCTGTGTAGCCTCCACATCCCTATGTGACAGTACCAGGCCAATCCCTAAGCACTAGTGTTGTCACATGACAGGCAGTAACAAGTCACTGACTCCCCCATATCCAGTTGAACAAGGTGATAACTCCTGGTGGTGGAACAGAATGACTAAAAGCGAAGTACAGTTGTTCTCATAAATTTACATACCCTGGCAGAATTTATGATTTCTTGCCCATTTTTCAGAGAATATGGATAACACAAAAACTTTTCTTTCACTTATGGTTAGTGTTTGGCTAACTGTGTTCACTCTTTTTAAATCCTAATGGCAACAGAAACTACCCAAATGACCCTGATCAAAAGTTTACACACCCTGGTGATTTTGGCCTAATAACATGCACACAAGTTGACACAAAGGGGTTTGAATGGCTATTAATGGTAACAATCCTCACCTGTGATCTGTTTGCTTGTAATTAGTTTGTGTGTATCAGGCTGGGTTCACACTGGTACGACAAACGCTCCGATATTGGGAGCTCATGTCACATGACGTGTGAAAATCAATGTTTCCCTATGGGAGCCGTCTTAACTGGTCCGACACAAGTCGGTCCAACTTTGAACATGCCCCCTGTACTACTTTGGTCCGACTTTGATCCTACTTCAGCCTATTGAATATCATTGAAGTCGGATCAAAGTAGGATCCTTGTCCTTACCTCTCGACTTTTGACATCCGACATGGTGATTACAGCAGCAGTAAAAGGAATTTATCTCACACTGGGATTGTTTTGATTGGTCAAAGGAAAAGTCAGACTATCACAAAGTTGGATCAAAGTAGTATCCTGCTCATTAAAGTAGGATGCATGTAGGACTGATGTCGCAGAGCAAAGTAGGATGAAAGTCATATGACTGTCGTGTAGTATCAGTGTGAACCCAGCCTAAAAGGTCAATGAGTTTCTGGACTCCTGGCAGACCCTTGCATCTTTCATCCAGTGCTGCACTGACGTTTCCGAATTCAGAGTCATGGAGAAAGCGAAATAATTGTCAAAAGATCTGCGGGAAAAGCTATTGTAGTTTGTAGAGTGTAGTTGAACTGTATAAAACAGGAAAGGGATATAAAAAGATATCCAAGGAATTGAGAGTGCCAATCAGCAGTGTTCAAACACTAATCAAGAAGTGGAAATGAGGGGTTCTGTTGAAACCAAACCACAGTCAGGTAGATCAACTAAAATTTCAGCCACAACTGCCAAGAAAATTGTTCGGGATGCAAAGAAAAACCCACAATCAACTTAAGGTGAAATACAGGACTCTGAAAACATGTGGTGTGGCTGTTTCAAGATGCACAATAAGGAGGCACTTGAAAAAAAGATGGGCTGCATGGTTGAGTCGCCAGAAGAAAGCCATTACTACACAATTGCCACAAAGTATCCCACTTACAATACGCCAAACAGCACAGCAACAAGCCTCAAACCTGGCACAAAGTCATTTGGAATGATGAGACCAAAATTTAGCTTTTTGGCCACAACCATAAACGCTGTATTTGGAGAGGAGTCAACAAGGCCTATGATAAAAAGGTACGGATGTGGATCGATTATGTTTTGGGGATGTGTAAGCTACAAAGGCACGGGAAATTTGGTCAAAATTGTTGGCAAGATGAATACCGTATGTTATCAAAAAATACTGTAGAAACATTTGCATTCATCAACCAGGAAGCTGCGCACTGGACGTACTTGGACATTCCAACATGACAATGATCCAAAACACAAGGCCAAGTCGACCTGTCATTGGCCTCAGCAGAATAAAGTGAAGGTTCTGGAGGGGCCATCTCAGTCTCCTGATCTCAATATCATTGAGCCACTCTGGGGAGATCTCAAAAGTGCAGTTCATGCAAGACAGACCAAGAATTTACAGGAACTGGAGGCTTTTTACAAAGAGGAATGGGCAGCTTTACCATCTGAGAAGATAAAGAGGCTCATCCACAAATACCACAAAAGACTTCAAGCTGTCAGTGATGTTAAAGGGGGCAATACACGGTATTAAGTACTGGGGTATGTAAACTTTTGATCAGGGTTAGAGTTGATCGGACAACTGGATGTTCGGGTTCGGCCGAACTTCGGAAAAAAGTTCGAGTTCGGGACCAAACTTGAACCCGAACCCCATTGAAGTCAATGGGGACCCGAACTTCTGAGGACTATTCGTGCTTGTTTCCCGTGCTTAGAACTGTCCCTGCACAAAGTGTCATTTCTGAAGGAAAAATAGTCATTTAAAACTCACTCGCGGCTATAATAATTTGTCGGCTCCCAGCAATGCATCGAAAAGTCATGGATAAAAAAAAAAATGCGTGGGGGTTCCCCCAAATTCAAATACCAGGCCCTTTAGGTCTGGTATGGATTTTAAGGGGAACTCCACCCCAAATTTAAAAAAAATATGGCGTGGAGTTACCCCAAAAATCCAGACCAGACCCTTTATCCAAGCACACAACCTGGCAGGCCGCAGGAAAAGAGGGGGGGACGAGCGAGCGCCCCCCCCTCCTGAACCGTACCAGGCCACATGCCCTCAACATGGGGAGGATGTCCCCATGTTGATGGGGACAAGGGCCTCATCCCCACAACCCTTGCCAGGTGGTTATGGGGGTCTGCGGGCAGGGGGCTTATTGGAATCTGGAAGACCCCTTTAACAAAGGGGACCCCCAGATCCCGCCCCCCCTATGTGAATTGGTAATGGGGTACATTGGTACCCCTACCATTTCACAAAGAAAGTGTAAAAAATTGTAAAAAAAATACACTGACACCGTTGGGAAAGTCCTTTATTAAAAATAAAAAATAAAACATTCCAGCGATGAAATCCAGTGTCCCACGGCGATCCGATGTCCGGCGCTGTCCACACGAAATGTCATTGGCTGAGCCTGAGCGGACCTGATGGGGAACTTCCTCTGCAGTGTAATAAATGAATAGGCCCGCCCCTTCTAAAGTTCCCCATCAGGTCCGCTCAGCCAATGACATGGATGTAAGGCTGAGGACCTGATGCAGGACGTGAGAAGGGGCGGGTCTATTCATGTATTAAACTGTGGAGGAAGTTCCCCCATCAGGTCCGCCCCCTCGTATGTCAGACCCAGCCTACGTCATTGGATGAGCGGACCTGATGGGGAACTTCCTCTGCAGTATAATAAATGAATAGACCCGCCCCTTCTCACGTTCCGCATCAGGTCCTCAGCCTTACACCTACGTCATTGGCTGAGCAGACCTGTTGGGGAAATTTAGAAGGGGTGGGTCTATTCATTTATTACACTGCGGAGGAAGTTCCCCATCAGGTACGCTCAGGCTCAGCCAATGACATTTCGTGTGGACCGCGCCGGACATCGGATCGCCGTGGGACACTGGATTTCATCGCTGGAATGTTTTTTTTAAAATTTTTTAATAAAGGACTTTCCCAACGGTGTCAGTGTATTTTTTTTACAATTTTTTTTTACACTTTCTTTGTGAAATGGTAGGGGTACAATGTACCCCATTACCAATTCACATAGGGGGGCCAGGATCTGGGGGTCCCCTTTGTTAAAGGGGTCTTCCAGATTCCAATAAGCCCCCCGCCCGCAGACCCCAACAACCACAGAGCAAGGGTTGTGGGGATGAGGCCCTTGTCCCCATCAACATGGGGACATCCTCCCCATGTTGAGGGCATGTGGCCTGGTACGGTTCAGGAGGGGGGGCGCTCTCTCATCCCCCCTCTTTTCCTGTGGCCTGCCAGGTTGCGTGCTCGGATAAAGGGCCTGGTCTGGATTTTTGGGGGTACTCCAAGCCATTTTTTTTAAATTTGGGGTGGAGTTCCCCTTAAAATCCATACCAGACCTAAAGGGCCTGGTATGAATATCTTGGGGGAACCGCACGCATTTTTTTTTTTTTAATTTGCGGCAGGGTTCCCCTTAATATCCATACCAGACCTGAAGGGCCTGGTAATTTAATTTGGGAGAATTTTTTTTTTATCAATGACTTTTCTATGAGCCGACAATTCATTATAGCCGCGAGTGAGTTTTAAATGACTTTTTTTCCTTCAGAAATGACACTTTGTGCAGGGACAGTTCTAAGCACTGGAAATAAGCGTTGCTTTACATGCATATTGCCGAACACCGGACCCGGCCCCAAACCCGAACATACAGTCAATTGTTCGGGTTCAGGTCCGGGGCCCAAAAGTTCGGTACGGACCCGAACTTTACAGTTCGGGTCCGCTCAACCCTAATCAGGGTCATTGGGGTAGTTTCTGTTGCCATTAAGATTTAAAAAGAGTAAACACAGTGGATTGATAATAAATGGCTTCAGCCAAACACTAACCATGAATGAAAGAAAAGTTTGTGTTATTCATATTCCCTGAAAAATGGCCAATAAATCAATCATAAATTCTGCCAGGGTATGTAAACTTATGAGCACAACTGCATGTGCTGCTTGGGAGAGGATCCTAAAGCATATCTAAACTTAAAAGAAAAAAAATTATATATTTAAGGTTACCAATCCATAAAGATAGTGGCTGCATTACTTATTATTTTTTAGGATTTGTTTCTTTCTTTTTACATAGTGATCCAGCCAATAAGTCCTGTTCTTTTTCAACTTCCTCAGACCAAGTTGTCGAGCAAAAGTGGCAGTTAGAGTTGAGACAAATTATTCAACACTGACGGGTGTTTACAATGTTTAGCTTTTGAACTTTTGCTAGTGAATCTAACACTACCATCTCCACCTTTTGCTACTGAATCTAACACTACCTTCTCCACAGTTTGCTACTGAATCTAACACTACCCTCTCTGTCAGCTTAGAATGCTTCTGTACAAGGGTGGCTCAGTTGCCCCTCCGTAGAGTGTAGCCAAGACAGGACGTTTTTTATCAGGTCAAAATAAAGGGGGGGAGGCTAAAAATAGAAAAATGATGCAGTCACATGTAAGGATTTTTAAACTGGAGGTCCACCCGAAAATTTATTTTTAAAAGCTAGCAGCTACAAATACTGCAGCTGCTGATTTCTAAAAAATGGACACTTACCTGTCCAGCGTGCCTGCGATGTCGCCAGCCGAGGCCGAGCAATTGCTCATCACTCGGCTGCCCCCACCGCCATCCTCGGTGAGGGAATCAGGAAGTGAAGTCTTGCGGCTTCACTGCCCGGTTCCCTACTGCGCATGCGCGAGTAGCGCGGCGCGCCCTCACTGGTCCCCGCTTTCTCCTGGGACCAGTGTGTTTCCCAGGAGACAGCGGGGGGTGACGGGAAGTGGCGTGACTCCTTCGGGAGTCTATGCCAGAAAGTGGGTGCAAATACCTGTCTTAGACAGGTGTCTACACCTCCCCTCCCCCCTAAAAGGTGCCAAATGTGACACCGGAGGAGGGGAGGGTTCCGAAAAGCGGAAGTTCCATTTTTGGGTGGAACTCCGCTTTAAGCTTCAATAAATACAATTTTTAGGGGGGTTTAGATATGCTTTAAAGAAAACGTTCTGCTTTGATCTGCATGGGCCCAGCACAGGTATGCTTTAAAGCCCAAATTCAGGCAAAACTCAATTTAGTTTTGAAGACAATGGTGAAGGGTTAGAAGCACTGTGATGTATTAAATGCTGTCTGATCTGGAAAGATTTTCTTAAGTCACTTCAACAGAAGGTCGATTGTTTAAACCACTTCTGTTGAGTAGGGATGCACACACTGATCGAAATCCAGCTAGTAACCTACTGAACCGCCTGAATTTCGATCAGTATCTGGCCAGTTTTACAACCACAACTGTGTTCCCAGCTCTGCCCATTATACAGCAGCCTCTTCCTATAGACCTTTTCAATTAATACTTCAAAGTGTAAATGGAAGGAAAATGCATAAAGAGCCACTGTCACTTTGCCCATTCAAGACGGTGAATCCCCATAAAGGTATACTCTTTCATCCACACTTTCTTAAGTCGTCTTCCAGGACGGCACACTGAGAGATGACTGGTCCCACCTGACAGGAAACACAATCAATCAAAGAGGTTAAAAACCCCCGCCCCTCCCCGTGCTCAGTTTTTGATTGCGTTTCCCCACAGTGAAACCATTTGTTTTTTTTCTAAAGACCTGAAAGCCTGGGGCTGGTGGTCTCCCCCTGGGAGCTGGACCGTATGCTTGGGAAGCCTCTGGGTCCGGTGGGACTTTTGTTAGTCCCTCCTGGGGGGATCTCCCTTTTCTTTCTTCAGGGAGGGCGGATGCAAGAGCCCCCCTGAGTGCTGAGGGAACCTAGGTACTGTGGTGTACCTAGAACTTCAGGGGCTACTAGCCTCCTCTTTCCCTTCCCCCTTACCAGTCTGGGTGGCCGCAGAAAAGGGGGAGCTGGCTTGGTCCGTCTCTCTGGTCCTGTGGATCCGCTCCCAGGCTCGCACGGGCTTAGATGACGCCGTGCAGCATGTCTGGGTGTTTGGCGCCATCTTCCCAGCGTCTGGGGACGCATTAAGACTGTTTCCCCCCTAGCGCCGGAAGTGACTTCATCGCGCTCTACGTAATTTCTAGTCTCCGGCAAAATGGCGGCGGCGGTGTGTGTCCACACAGGGAGAGACGGAGGCCAGTAACGGAGGCGCCCATTCCTCTCATACAAGCGGCTAGCCACAGCACCAGAGCGGTACTCCAGGCAGCATGGAGCGAGAGGAAAGGGCAGGCTCGGCCACGGCTACAGAGGAGACCACTGGGGGTGAGTCTACCCTGCCAGCAGGGGTTATGATGGGGGATGGTACCCCGACCCTTTCCCCTGTATCACACGTGCTCTATTGATGTGTACCTGTCTAAGCATGCCTGTTAATTTATGTTTTTTCAGAGGAGGATGTCACTGCCCAGGGGTTGCCAGTCGTCCTTCTAAAGCCCCTGTCCGCTCTAAAAAAGGCGGTTATTGCAATGATAAATTACCCTTGGACCATTCCAAACCCTTTTGTTATCCGTGCATTCAAAAATTGGCAGGGAAGGAGACTTTTCAGGCTATGAGAGACTTCCTCTCTGTCCAATCTGAGATGCTCTCAACACTTAGAGTTTCAGACCTCCCTCAGAGCTAAGGAATCTGAATCCCAGACTGGTAGGGAGGGCTCTTCCTCACAGGAGGGCTCCTCTTGAGCCAAGGTGCATAGTAAACGCCCAGAGCCTTTAAGATCTTTCTTATCCCAGGAGTCTGAGGAGAAAGAGGAATCGGAGGTCCCTGATCAGGGGGTGTCCGATGAGGGCCTAATCGATAGTCAGGCAGAGGAGGACGATGAGGACTCCAGGCTTGGAAAGCACATTTTCTCAGCCGACGACATGAGACCCTCCTCAGAGCGGTCTATGCATCTGAGGAGATACAGGAGCCTGTGGCAAAAGTATCCGCACAGGAAAAGTTGAATCGAGGCTTAGTGAGGCCTTAATCCAAGGCCATTCCGGTTCATCAGGCACTCAAGGATATTATCCTAAGAGAGTGGAGAGAACCTGAAAGAAAGCTTCTAAAGTATAAAACTTGGAAGCGTAGGTGCCCCTTTAAGGAGGAGGATGAGGATAAATTCTTTAAGACACCTAGATTGGACGCCTCCCTGGCGCAGGTGTCCAAACAATCCGACCTTTCATTTGAGGACGCGGGTAACATCAAGGATCAAATGGATCGGCGTGCCGAGACCACCTTGCGTTGGGCTTGGGAAGCCAATGCGGCAGCAATGAGCCCCGTATTGGCTTCAGCTTGCATAGCTAGAAATGCAGATACATGGATTTCCAAGTTAATGGACTGTGTTTTAGGCTTGTGCAATTCGTTTCGTAACGAATTGAAATTCGTCCGAATTTAGCAACTTTCGGACATTCGGAAGCATTCGAATTTCCGAACAAAGCAATTACGAATAAGACCGAATCCGAAATAAATTATACCGCAAATAGCGAATGTCCGAATGTCTTCGGCATAATTCGTTATGAAAAAGTTACGAATGTACGAATCCATACGAAGCACAATAACACTCACTCTGCTCTGCTCTCTGCTTCTCCCACACCGTGCTGAACTCCCTCTCAAAATGGTGTACAGGGGCGGAGGTTATAGCCGCATGTAAAAAACGAAAGTAAAATACGAGATTTCGAATCCATTGGAAGCACAATAACACTCTGCTCTGCTCTCTGCTTCTCCCTCACCGTGCTGAACCCTCTCAAAATGGTGTACAGGGGCGGAGCCTATAGCCGCATGTAAAAAACGAAAGTAAAATACGAGATTTCGAATCGTTACAAATAACCGCTATGTATTTAGAAAAGTACAAATCCATTCGAAGCACATTAGGCATAATAGGCAGCGTCGTTGTGAGAGAGACACGGAAAATTACGAATCAACGAACCCAAAAAAAGTTACGAAAGTAGGAGTTGTGTCCAGAATCAACGAAAAACAACGTACTCTACCGAAAGTACGAATTATAAAGCAACAAAAAATTCAACGAAAAATGTCGCTTGCAAAAATACGAATGAGTCCGAACACGAAAAATCCCGTCTAGCAAAATTACGAATGATTACGAATCAACAGGACCGGAAAGAAACGAACCGAAACGGAACAAATTTTTCCGTTGTGCACAAGTCTACTGTGTTTCCAAGTCCAAAGAAGTTCTAGATTCGCTACAAGTGATAGGTAGCGCAGTAGCTTACCTAGCGGATGCAGCTGTAGAGATGGGGCGAACCACCACAAAGACTGGAGCCCTCTTGAACTCGGCTAGAAGAGCAGTGTGGGTCAAAACATGGGATGGTGACAATGCATCCAAGACCCGTTTGTGTGGCCTCCCCTTTGAGGGCTCCCTCCTTTTCGGTACAGGGTTGGATCAAGCTCTGTCGAGATCTACTGAAAAGGGCAAAAATTCCCTACTAAGCCGAAAAAGGACAAAAGACCGTTTTTCGAGGCCCCCAGGCTAAAAAAAACGTTTTGCAGACAAAAAGACTACCGGTAATAGGCGGTGGGTCGTTGGGAGAGACAGACAAAAAGGAAGTATTCTCTTCTCCAACCAGAAGGCAGCCGATAAGGACTCTAAGTGACGTGATTGTAGGGGGAAGGCTTTGCCACTTCCTCTCCAGGTGGGAAGGTATAACTCAGAGCCCCCATATTCTGCACATTGTAAAGGAGGGCTACAAGCTGGAGTTCCTTTACTCCCCTCCCCCAAAATTCCTGTTAACACATTTACCCAGGGACCCACTCAAAGCAGCAGGTCTTCTGCAGAACGTCAGAGCTAGCAGAGCAGGGAGTTATAGTTCCAGTGCCGGTGGAACAATGGAGACTTAGTGTCTATTCCCATATCTTCGTCGTTCCAAAGCCCTCAGGGAAATATAGTCTCATCATAAACCTGAAACCCTTGAATGCTTCCCTGCGTTACAAGAAGTTTCGAATAGAGAGCATCTACACCCTCAGAAAGCTTCTTTTGAAGGATGTGTTTATGGTGACGATCGATTTAAAGGACGCCTACCTTCACGTCCCGATCTTCCCAAAGCACCAAGCCTTCCTCAGGTTTGCAATTGCTTCTGCCCAGGGAATTCAGCACTGGCAGTTTGCTGCTCTCCCCTTTGGACTGGCATCCAGTCCAAGGGTGTTTACGAAGATTCGGCAGAGGTGGTTGCCTTCCTGCATCTTCAGGGAATAGCGTTAGTCCCTTATCTTGACGATCCGCTGCTCTACAACCAGAGTCGAGATCTCCTCCTCGCAGATCTGGCCAAGGTTGTGAGAACCTTGGAATCTCTGGGGTGGATCATCAACAAGGAGAAATCCTTGTTGATTCCGGACCAGAAGAAGATCTACCTGGGGTTCCTGGTGGATTCCTCAGAGCTGAAGCTTATTTTACCACAGGACAAGGTTCAGGGTCTCATGGCAGTGGTCAGATCTCTGTTGGAGGTAGAAGAGACTTCTTTCAGAGGCATCATGAGATTGCTGGGTCTAATGACCTCTTGTATCCCAGCAGTTCCATGGGCTCAGCTCCACTCCAGACCCCTCCAGCAATTCCTCCTATCCTCCTGGGATGGAACGGGAAAAACACTAGACAACAGAGTCTACATCCCAGATGTAGTTAAAGAATCTCTGAAGTGGTGGCTTCTTCCACAGAGATTACATGGGGGTCATCTTTGGAGTCAGATCGATCCCCTCAGGATAACTACAGACGCAAGTGCCTGGGGTTGGGGGGCTCACCTGGACTAACTCCGAGCCCAGGGTTCTTGGAACCGAGGTCAGAGAAGTGCTTCCTCAAATTTCTGAGAATTATTGGCAGTCGGGGAAGCCCTAAAGGCATTCGAGGAGAGAATCCGGGGCCGGGAGGTCCAGATTCTGTCCGACAATGCGACAACGGTGGCGTTCCTGAATCTTCAGGGGGGTACCAGGTCTCGCGCTCTTCTGACCTTGACTCTGGAAATCCTCGGCTGGGCAGAGCTTCGGATCCCTTCTATCACGGCTGTACACATAAAGGGGGCTTACAATGCAGAAGCAGACTATTTAAGTCGCCAACCTATTCTCCAGGGAGAATGGGAATTGAACCCAGAGTTATTTGCCCTGGTGTGCCGACAATTCGGCAAACCAGAGATCGACCTCTTTGCCCGCAGGAGAAACAGAAGGGTAAAAAGATTATTTTCTCTGTCTCGGGAGTGGGACTCAGAGGGGGTGGATGTGCTGGCCCAGGTGTGGAACTTTCGCCTGGCTTATGCTTTTCCCCCCCCTCAGTCTAATTCCAAGAGTCTTGCAGAAGCTGAATCTCTCAGAAGGCAGACTGATTTTGATCGCCCCTTGGTGGCCCAAGAGGACCTGGTTCCCCGCTCTGGAGAATTGGTCTGTAGCTTCCCCTCTCCATCTGCCAGTTCAGGCAGACCTTCTTCGTCGGGGTCCGGTCTGCCATCCAGACCCCAGCTTCTTCAAACTGACGGCCTGGTGCTTGAAAGGCAAAACCTGCGGGAGAAGGGCTGTTCTGAAAGAGTGATCGACACACTCCTTTTCAAGTAGAAAGGTAGTCACCAGGTGTATCTACGCAAAAGTGTAGGGGGTCTTCTCGCGCTGGTGTCTGGCGAGAGAAGCATCCCAACAAGAGACCTCTGTCATCCCGGATTTCCTCCAGGATGACGTTGATCTGGGACTTGCTACCAAGACACTGAGGGTTCAGGTGGCAGCCTTATTCTATTTTTTGGACAAGATTATCTCTGGATCCCCTGATTAAAAGGTTCCCGACGGCCAGAGATAGAATGTACCCAGTGCAGGTTTCTAAAGTCCCGCCATGGGATCTTACTTTAGTTTTGGAACAGTTAACTAAGGCTCCGTTTTGAGCCAGTAGACCTTATTTCTGTTAAGTTGCTCACTTTTAAGTTTGCCTTTCTTCTGTCGATTACCACAGCCAGAATAAGCGACATGCAGGCTCTGTCAATAAAAGACGTTTTTTTTGTTTATTTGATGACAGGGTTGTTCTTAGGCAGGACTCCTGTACCTTCCGAAGGTAGTCTCGAAGTTCCACAGAACACAAGAGATAATCCTTCCCTCTTTTTGCACCAATCCTCAAAATGAAAGAGAGAGTTCCTTTCATTGTCTGGATGTCAGACGTTGTCTGTTATCTTATTTGGATAAGGTAAAGGAGTTTAGGAAGTCCAGACATTTATTAATACATTTTTCTGGACAGAAGAAGGGTCAGCAGGCATCTAGAGCATCCATATCTAGATGGATTAAGCAGAATATTTCCCTAGCTTATGATCAGGCTGGTAAGACAGTCCCAAAAGTTAAGGCACATTCCACTCGGTCTCTGGCGACCTCTTGGGCAGAAAGGGCCGGAGCTTCGATTGAACAGATATGTAAAGCTGCGACATGGTCAAGCCAGAATACATTCCTGAGACATTATAGAGTGGAGTTGTTGTCGCCTCAGGACCTGTCGCTTGGTAGGAAGGTCCTACAAGCAGTTGTCCCGCCCTAAGGTAGGCCTGAAGCTACTTACTTCTCTCTGTGTGCCGACCTGGAAGACGACTTGAGAAAGTAACCAGTTACACTTACCGTAACGGTGTTTCTGGGAAGTCTTCCAGGACGGCAGGCCTACTTCCCACCGCTCTTGTTAAATATATTGATTTGTATAGAGTTGTTGTGGTATGTTTTCACTCTTGTGCACTGGTGTGGGTCTGTACTTTGTCACAACTGAGGAGCATGGGGAGGGGCGGGGGTTTTTAACCTCTTTGATTGTGTTTCCTATCAGGTGGGACCAGTCATCTCTCAGTGTCCCTTCCTGGAAGACTTCCCAGAAACACTGTTACCGGTAAGTGTAACTGGTTACTTTCTCACCTCCTCCCCCCACTCCATTGCTTTAATGGTGTGAAGGATTCTGGGATTGAAGTATGTGACCCATGTAACAGTGCTTGGGCTTCATCAGCCAATCACCAGGTATGAACATTGTCATGTGGGGGACAGTGATGTCATAAAACTGAGTAAACTCCAGATAAGCCTGGTAGCTTACCAAAGTGGACACTAGATTGGGTTTAAAGTTGTGGATTCAGAAAGAGGGTCTCAGCAACAGAGACCCTGAGAGAGATATGTTTCTACTCACCAGCATCAACTGAAATATGTGTTGGATGAACTTATCATTTAATCTTATTTCCCCTAAAGGCCTTTTCATTATCTTTAAAGTAAAGCTTTCCAAAGTGAAATAAGAGTGCTGCCATTGCTGACCATCTGAAAATGCGAATTGCCTGACTTATGTTAATCCTTTGGTTTCAAAACCAACTCCATGTTTCCTCTCAGGAATATTTCTCTATAACCTTGGAATTGTGGTCTTTGTAAAGATTGCTCTCCTTTGTCTTATTTGGGGCACCTGCAAGAATAACATCTGTATATATCTTGTGTATTATAAGCACACAATGTAAAAAGAGAGGCTGTCGCAGCAATATTTTTGAAAGTAGATTTATATTGCATCCTAATAGTCCTAGGGTAGTGACGGGGTCTCTTTAACATAAATCTGGACGAAAATGAATAATCATGTTGCTTTCAGTAAGAACCAAACAACTTTTAACCACTTTAGTACAGGGCACTTATACCCCCTTCCTGCCCAGAGCAAGTTTCATCTTTCAGTGATCTCACACTTTGACAATTACTCAGTGTACCCAAACAACATTTTTATAATTTTTTTCACACAAATAGAGCTGTTTTTTTTTTTTTTTTGTGGTTTTTAATCACTGCTGGGTTTTTTGTGATATAAGCTAAAAAAAGAGCGAAAGTTTTGAAAAAATAAAAAACACTTTTTTTTTTTAGTTTATATTATAAAATTCTGCAAATAAGTAATTTTTCTTTATAAATTAGGCCCAAATTTATACTGCTACATGTTTTTGGTAATAATAGCCCAAATTTGTGTATATTATTTAGTCTGTGTAAATGTTAGAGTCTACAAGCTATGGTGCCAGTCATTGAAAATTGATCACACCTGATGTACTGACAGCCTATCTAATTTCTTGAGACACTAACAAGCCAGGACAGTACAAACACTCCACCCCCCCAATGACCCCTTTTTGGAAACTAGACAATCCAAGGTATTTGGCAAGAGGTATGGTGAATTTGTTTAAGTTATTTCTTTATTTTCCCAAGAGTTGTGGGAAAAAATTAAATTTCATTATTTTTATTTTTTTTACACAAAATTGTCATATTAACAAGTTATTTCTCACACACAGCATATGCAATCTTGCAATTACACCCCAAACTACATTCTGCTACTCCTCCTGTGTATGGTGATATCACATGTTGTGGGACTTTTACACAGCCTGGCCACATACAGAGGCCCAACATCCAAGTAGCACCTCCAGGCGTTCTAGAAGCATAAATTACACATCTAATTTCATGATAACCTATCACACTTTTGAAGGCCCTGGAGCACCAGGACAATGGAAACGCCCACAAAATGACCCCATTTTGGACAGCAAGCACCCCAACATATATTTTATGAGGCACTATGTCTTTTGAACATGGAATTTTTTTCCACACGTTTTCGGAAAACATGGAACGAAAATGAAAACTTCTTTTTTTTTTTTTTTTTACACAAAGTTGTCAATTTATAAAATATATGATATTTATAACATATAGCATGTATATAGCAAAAATTACACCCCAAAATACAGTCTACTCCTGAGCATGGGGATACCACGTGTGAGACTTTTACGCAGCCTGGCCACATACAGAGGCCCAACATCCAAGTAAGTAGCACCTCAAGGCAATCTAGGAGCATAAATTACACATCTAATTTCATTAAGATCTATCACACTTATAAAGGGCCTGGAGCACCAGGACAATGGAAACGCCCACAAAATGACCCTATTTTGGAAACCAACTTATATTCTATGAGGCATTGTCTTTTGAACATGTAATTTTTTTTTCCACCTAGTTTTTGGAAAACATTTTTTCTCTTATCGTCCATGGACTGACACAGCTGGATGCTGTAAACGTGTGGGTATATGTCCCTGCTCGCAGGAGAAGATCTAGGCAGAATGTTAGATGTTAGAAACATACATTCTAGAACAAACCAGAGCTGAACAGCCCCGCCCAGGGGGTGGTCCCTCCAGACGTTACCCTCCTACCTGCAGCTAGCAGCCTCAGTTTTTTTCTGCCTAGCAGAAGGAGAAGACGTGGCTATCTCAGGAGCCAGACTCCTGGCAGATTTTATTTTAAAATTTTATTCCTTTGGGAATTTTATTATTTTATTTTTGAGACCTTCAATCAACTGTCGGCTGGGCAACAGGTTGGGTAGACTGGTATCCTCGTAGTCTTCCCTGTCCGACCATTGAGCGTGCTGATCCTCGCCTTGTGTGTGTGAGCCTCAGTTCACGACATGCCCCATGACTCCAGGGGTGGCCGGGTTGCTTTTATGCTCCCGCGGTCCTCTCGAGATTGAACAGTACCTGTCTGTATCTTTCACGGTGGACCAGGCCGGCAGCTACGCAGTACTATTCTGTGATAGGTCTGTCTGAAACAAGCCAGTGGGTCCCTCTGGGACGGATAAGTAGTCTCTCCTGCTGCAGGTGAGTACATGCTGGCTGTGTTTCTTTATATGGGGGGTTTCTTCCTGTCTCCCCCCTGTTATGCTGCTCTCTGCACCCTGTACTGGTGCTGTGCTGTGTGGGGGTACTTGGGGGTCACTCTGTCCTGACTGGGGGCGCTCATATCTGTGTAGTGGAAAGGAGCAGTGGAAAGGAGCAGTGTTCTGGGGAAAAAAGTGAGTGAGTGTGGGGACTTCATTGCGTGTACCATTAGCGCTGTGTGGTGAATTTGAAAAATGCGCTCGGCGGCCATTTTGCTGTGGTTTAATAGCGCAGTAATATATGCGGCCGGCGGACATTTTCTTGAAGCTGCGGCGCTTTCACTTTGGTTTTGGCCTCTAGCGGTGCTGCTGCGGCGTGAATCTCCTCAGGCTTCACTCGCACTGCAGCGCGGTTCATACAGCGGAACTGAGCGGCCCTTAAGGGTTGGTGAGTCCTCTGGGTATCCCCTCCTCAGCCTCAGCGCAGCCAGTGGGTGGACTGTACTATTCACTATAATAAGTGTATAGGGTCTCAGAGGGTGGCAGTATGGAGTCTGATACACCTGCTTTTCCACACTTGTCAGAGGCAACAGGCAGTGCTCCTGCACTGCGGTCCCTATGGACCAGTTGTCAGCAGTCCTGGAATCATTCCTTGTCAGAATGGAAGCGGTGTGCAAGCGCAAGGGAGCTATAGGCCCCCTCTCCCCACAAAAATCTTTAGTGGAGGAGTGCTCTGATTCAGAAATGGGCCTAGCTACTTCTGCTCAGGACCCTAGCTCTGAATATTTTAATGTTTTTGAACCGGACATTCCCTTGTGAGGAAGACTCCAGTTCTGTGTCCGTAAATGACAGGGCGCTTGTAAGTGAACTCATTGATGATGTGAGGAACACTCTCAAGCTGGATGCTGTGGCTGTGGTACCTCAGGCGGACGCTGTTTCCCTTGGTTCCTTCAAGCTTTTCTTTTACACCGCGTCCTCACGTTTTTCCTCACACACAGCGTCGAGAGCAGCATGGATGATACAGTGGTACACAGTGTCCCCCCCCCCCCCGGTTTATTCATTTATGTCTCTAGTCCCTGTGAGCCTTCTGTGTGATGTCCTGAGGCAACAACAGGGTCTCTGCACCTGTGGTTTCCAGCCATTTCCTGGGGAACGCTCTGAGCTCTAACAGGACCAGGGTCTGAGGATCAGAGGTTACCTGTTACCTGCATGCTGCTGCTTCGGCAGCACAGTTAGGCAGGTTGGAATGATACAGAGAAGATTATGCGCCTCTGCGCCATAATTTAAACTCATCTTATACCTCTACACTGGATACATTCACAGTGTATGTATGTGTTATTGGTCTCTGTGTCTGCGTGGGTTTCCCCCCACGTTCCAATGCTGTGTTTCAGTGCCATACACGATATAAACATACACAATATGTTTATGCACGACTCTAGATACATTCGCAGTATATGTATGTATTATACTCTCTGGGTCAGCGTGGGTTTCCTCCGAGGGCTCCGGTGTCCTCCCGCACTTCGGCTCTCTGCACAGTATAGACATGTTCAATATGTTTATTGCACATACTATACATATTTACAGTATGGGTATACTGTCTGCGTGGGGTTCCTCCAGGTACGCCGGTTTCATCCCACGCTCCAATGGAAATGCACAGCATAAACATGTGCAATATGTATCTGTGTGCTGTCTGCGTGGGTTTCTTCCGGGTGTTCCGTTTTCCTCCCACGCTCTGATGGTATGTGCGCCTTTGGCCCTCTGCACAGTTAAACATGTTCCATATGTTTATCACGCATGCTATAATACCTACACGGTATGTGTATGCAGTCTGTGTGGGTTTCCTCCGGGTACTCCGGTTCCCTCCCACACTCCAATGGTATGGGCGCTTTCGGCGCTATGCACAGCCCAAATTTGTGCGATTTGATATCCACATACTAACATACCTACTCGGTGTGTCTGTGCAGTCTGCGTGGGTTTCTTCCGGGTCCTCCAGTTTCCGCCCACGCTACATGACATGCGTGCCTTTGGTGCAATACACGGTATAAACATACACATTATGTTTATACACAACACTAAATACATTCACAGTAGTTGTATGTATTGTGTTCTCTGGGTCTGCGTGGGGTTCCTCCGGGTACTTCGGTTTCCTCCCACGCGCCAACGGTGTGCGCGCCTTCGGTGCTATGCACACATAGGCATGTGCAAAATGTTTATCACACATACTATAGTACCTACACGGTATGCGTATGCAGTCTGCGTGGGTTTCATCCGGGTGCTCCGGTTTCTCCCCCGCGCTCCAATGGTGTGCGCATTTTCAGCACAATGCACAGTATAAACATGTGCAATTTGTTTATTCGCAGGCTAACATACCTACACGGTTGTGTACGCAGTCTGCGTGGCTGGTTTCCGTCCAAGCCCCGATGATGTGCGCGCCTTCGTCACTGGCACAGTATAAACGTGTTTAGTATGTTTATCCACACATACTAAACTACATACGCCGTATGTGGTTTTATTATGCTCTTTGTGGCTGAATGGGTTTCCTCCCACACTCTATTTGCGCGTTTTGACGCAATACACAGTATAAACTATGTGTTTGTACAATCAGCACTTATCAATGGGTAGCTGCTGGTCGGAGCATTGTCATAAGAATCCCTGGTATCAGGGGTACCACTTTCCTCCTGCCTTCAGTGGTGATCAGAAGCACTGGCTTGGACTGTGTTCGCTAGGCTGAAGTTAGCGTTACGCCCGTTAGTGGCTGCGTCTCTGGCGTTTCTGAACCTCAATGACTGGGCAAAAGCCTCTGCTTCATCTATCAGTCGACCAGAAGGTGCACTGCAACTGCTTTAGCCTTTAGGGTCTCTGTGCCCGGGGTGGGTTTGCGCCACCTGTGGAGGCTGAGTTACTGGTCCACTGACCAAGTTTCTAGGGAAGCTCTGTCAAGTTGCCTTTCTTGGCCAACAGTTGAGGCACCCAGTAAGCCGGGGCCTCCCTTCTCCGATACATTGCGGGATCTCTTTGGGATTTTCATACATCTCGCTGCAGGACGGTCCTGTCGGCCGTGTGCATTGCAGGGGAAGGGTCCTTACATCCGGAGGGGTTTTCCCCTCCTTTACCGGAGGTGGACCTTTATGGCCTCTCGACTCACCCGCAAGGTGTCGAGATTCGTGGCCAGGTCCAGGGACCCCTGGGCAGATGCGTCAGACGCGTTGGTGGCCCGTGGGGGCAGTATTGCCTGATATATGCTTACCCTCCGCTACTGTTGTTGCCTCGCCTGCTTCGCAGAGTAGGGGCCGAGGCCATTTCGGTGATCCTCATTGCTCCGGAACGGCGACATTGGAACGCTGATCTACTTCGGCTAGTCGCAGACGTTTCTTGGCAACTGCCTATTGGGGTGGACCTTCTGTCTCATGATCCCATACTTTATCCTTGGCTTTAATGGCATGGCTGTTTAAAGCCAGGTGCTGAGGGACCGAGGTCTCTCGGATTCGGTCATCTCATCTATGTTGTTGGCACGGAAATCTTCCTCCAGAAAGATATATCACCGTACCTGGAAGGCTTACATCGCTATGTGCGAGGAGCTTGATTGGCGTCCACGGACGTATTCCGTTCCCAGGATTTTGCTATTCTTACAGCGTGGTGTGACCCAAAAGCTGGCCTTGCGTACCATCGAGGGTCGGATTTCGGCCCGGGCTGTCTTTTTCAATGACCGCTACCGGGCCATTCCTTGATTAGCACCTTTTGTGCAGGGGGTTCGCCATGTGATCCCCCCTGTCAAGTCTCCGCTCCCTACTTGGGATCTAAATTTGATGCATCTCGGTTCTCCAAGAACATCCCTTTGAAAATATCAGAGAGATTCCTCTCTTGACCTTGTCCCAGAAGGTGGCCTTCTTAGTGGCCATTACTTCGGTTAGACGGGTGTCTGAGTTGGCGGCCTTGTCCTGCAAGTCGCCTTACTTGGGCCTCCATAAGGATATGGCGGTGTTGCGCCCACGACCGTCCTTCTTTTCAAAAGGTGGTCTCGGCCTTTCACCTTAATGAGGACATTGTTCTTCCGTCCTTGTTTCCCCACCCATCGCATCCCTGAGAGTTTGCGCTTCATACATTAATATGGGTACGAGCCTTACGGGTGTACCTGTCTGCTACTGTTTCCATTCGAAAGTCTGACTCACTGTTTGTGTCTGTCTCTGGTCCAAAACAGGGCCAAGCGGTGTCGTCTGCCACCGTCTTTAGGTGGATCAGGCAGACCGTCATACAGGCCTTTGCCCCTAAGGAGCGGGCGCCTCCCTTTACGGTTGCGGCGCATTCCACCAAGGCAATTGGTGCTTTCTGGGCTTTCCGACATCAAGCGTCGGTTGCACAAGTGTGCAAAGCGACGACCTGGTCGTCCGTTCATACCTTTTCTAAGTTCTCTAAGGTTGATGTGGCTGCATCTTCGGATGCTTCCTTCGGCCGCAAAGTGTTGCAGGCCACTGTTTAATGTTGCAACTCCTCTGTTGAGGAGCTCTGCTTGTTTGGAGTGAAGTTGTGGTTGTTCCTTTACTACTGCTCCCACCCTTTCTGATACTGCTTTGGGACGTCCCACACGTTTACAATATCCAGCTGTGTCAGTCCATGGACGATAAGAGAAAATAGGATTTTTGTACCCACCGTTAAATCCGTTTTCTCTGACGTCCATGGACTGACACAGCACCCACCCTTCTTTTAAGGTTTGTACTGCTATGTTACGAACTGAGGCTGCTAGGAGGGTAATGTCCGGAGGGACCGCCCTCCTGGGCGGGGCTGTTCAGCTCTGGTTTGTTCAAGAATGTATGTTTCTAACATTCTGCCTAGATCTTCTCCTGCGAGCAGGGACATATACCCACACGTTTACAGTATCCAGCTGTGTCAGTCCATGGACGTCAGAGAAACAGATTTTACGGTGAGTACAAAAATCCTATTTTTTTTTTTTTAATCAAAGTTGTCAATTTATACAATATTTCTAACACATAGCACGTACATCAACGCTGTATCCTGGCCTAGGCCAACAAGGCCCAGGCCTAGGGCAGCACTTTGCAGGGGGGCAGCACGGAAAGAGTCCCCGCCGACTTGCGCTACACTGTTAGTGTAGCGCCTGTCTTATGGGGCGGACTGGGCTGAGAGGCAAATTAGTCTAACGCCCCCATAAAGCGGCCGCACTGCTTCCAGTATGCGGGTGGCCGACATTCCACAACTGTGGGGGGGGCTGCTTCTAATTTTGACTGTACTATCATCCTGGACCACAAACCTACCTCACTGTGCTATGTTTTCTGCTGCACCATTGGAATGGTTATATCTTCTTAGTCCTCTCCATAAAATTATCAGAAATTTGTGCTTAAAGTAGAACTATAGGCAACACTTTTTTTTTTTTTTTTCATCCTGGATAGAGTAAGGGAGGGCTATAGCCCCTGCCAGTTTATTTTTTACCATCCCTGTCCCATTGCAGAGATTTCCCTTAACTTCCTGCCCCATAGCCAAACAGGAAGTGAGAGGAAATCTATGCAAATTAAGGGAATTCATTGCCCCCCCCCCCACCCAGGTCCTCAGAACTAGTGTCCCCACTCGAAAATTTAAACAGCAAGGGGTGTGGCCTTGACAGAAAGGGGTGTTTCATATTTAAATTAGGGGGTGGACGAGTTTAGTCAGGCCTAGGGCAGCACAAAACCTAAATACACTACTGACGTACAAAGCAAAAAATTACACCCCAAAATACATTCTGTTACTCCTGAGTATAGCGATACCACGTGTGTGAGACTTTTAGACAGCCTGGCCACATACAGAGGCCCAACATCTAAGTAGCCACCTTCAGACGTTCTAGGAGCATAAATTATACGTCTAATTTCCTAACAACCTATTGCATTTGTGAAGGCCTGTCATATTTCTAACACATAGCATGTACATACCAATTACACCCCAAAATACATTCTGCTGAGCAAAGGGTAAACAAAAGATTACCTGTGGTTTTAGCAGTGCAGTGGTCCACAGAGGAGAGCATCGGTCTAGGCAGCAGGCAGGGATATGGTCAGCGACAGCAAAAGCAATTGTCCAGGCAGCAGGCAGGAATACTGTTCATAGTCAGTACAGGCACAGCCAAAACATTGGTCCAGGTAGCAGGCAGAGATGTGGTTAGCAGCAGAAAAATGAATCCAGGCAGAAATAATCAGTAGAGGCAGCAGGCAGAGATATGGTCAATACAGCCAAAGTCTTGGTTCAGGCAGCAGGAAGAAACATGGTCCATAAAGTCCTGGGTCATTACAAGCAAGCGATATGGTCAACAGCCAAAGTATTGGTATAGGCAGCAGGTAGGACCATCAAGCTTAGGGCCTCTGTCAGGAAAGAATGGGGACAGGGGTAGAGGCTTCTCCCACCCAAATTTCTTTAAATAAGCCTGGCTCCACACCCTGTTCTGGTAACACAGAAAACCGAAAACTGTTTTCCTCTACTCAGAATGCTATTCTGCAGCCCCTCACATATGTGAGACCCCTGTGTACTAAAGTAGAAGGGAAAAAGATCAGTCCAAGTGGCAGGCAAAAAACATGGTTGATCAACAGGCCGAGGTTGGTGCACGTGGAAGTCAGAAGCGTGTTTTAAAACAGCAGGCAAGGGCATCGTTGGTAAACAGGCCAAGGTCAGTTAACATGGAAGGTAGAAACGTGGTAGCAGGCAAATAATCCACACAGGTATTTAAAATGGGAAAATGGCAGTCTGTTAAAAGTAAGGGGATCTTATGGATGTGTGATAACTTCTGAAGCATTCTCTGATGCAAAGGCCAGGTTGGGAGAGACATTGGCAACAATGATAACTAGTGTCCCTTCTAACATTTCTTTTGGAGTCTTCTTCCTGATTCTGTGAGGGGAATGTTAAAGGGAAAATGTTGCTCATGAAGTCGGCTCACACAATTAGAGCGAATGCTTGCTGGTAAATCAGGGTAGTGACAATATCTTCAATATATTTGAGGTAGGTGCTGGGTTGGCTTTCTGTTGACTTTTCATAGCAGATATACGATTTATACATGGCCATTAGTGATGAGCCGAACACCCCCGGGTTCGGTTCGCACCAGAACCCGCGAACGGACCGAAAGTTCGAACGAACATTAGAACCCTATTAAATACAATGGATGCGAACGTTCGAATTCTAAAGTGCTAATTATAAAAACTATTATGCATGTTATTGTCCTAAAAAGGGTTTGGGAACCCGGGTTCTGCACCAGGGGACATGTATCAATGCAAAAATAAGTTTTAAAAACGGTCGTTTTCCGGGAGCAGTCATTTTAATGATGCATAAAGTGAAAAAAAAAAAGTCAAATATTCCTTTAAATATCGTACCTGGGGGGTGTCTAAAGTATGCCTGTGAAGTGCCACGTGTTTCCCGTGTTTAGAACTGTCCCTGCACAAAATGACACTTCTAAAGGAAAAAAAAGCCATTTAAAACTGCTTGCGGCTTTAATGTAATGTCTGGTCCCGGTAATATGGATGAAAATCTTTAAGAAAAATGGCATAGCTACCCCATGACCCCCCCCCTACCCCAGCCCATTACCAGCCCCTTTGGGTCTTGTATGGATATTAAGGGGAACCCCGCACATAAAATAAAAAAGGCCCTATATACTCAGAACAGCCGTATACAGGCGGTGCATACAAGACAGGGACTGTAGGTTTGTTCTTATGTAGAATCTGTTTGTAATTTTGAACAGGTACATTGTTGAAGTGTAGCTCCAGACCAAAAATCTATTTTTAAACTTTTTGGAAAACATAGGTAAGGGTTATCACCCCTGTAACATTTGTTTTGCTGTCTGTGCCCCTGTTCAGAACATTTCACCTCACTTTCCGTCCTAATGACAACTGTTTTTGAAATGTGGTGTTTTTCTTGAAACAAGGATTGCTGATAAAGCATCAGTACAGAGGAGACACCTTTCTCCCATATTTATTCTTACAGGAGAGAATTTTCCTTCCTAGTGGTAGATTTCCTCTCACTTCCTGTTGTCTTCTTGCGTTTGCAAGTAGGAGTCGTTTGTAAGTTGGATGTTTGAAAGTAGGGACCTGCCGTATATACTCTGCAGAAATAGGCCCCTTAGTTGTTGGTGTTGGCACAACACTGTAAGCACTCACAGTTACTCTTGGTTGGTGCTGGAACGCCCTGCTGTCAACTATTATATCAGGAATTTTAATTACATATAATTGTTGAACAGTGGTAGTAAAAATTGGGCCTTTGATGGTGGTGCTGGTGCCACAACACTGTAAGCCCTGACAGTTACTCTTGGTGGGTGCAGCAATGGGCCCTGCTGTGAATTATTAGATCAAGAATTGTAATTACATGCCCCTGTTGAACAGGGGCTGAAAAATTGGGCCTTAGGCACTGGTGGCACAACACTGCAACCCTTCACAGATACTGTACTTGGAGCACAGCAATGAGCCCTGTTGCAAAGTATTGCTTCAAAAATTGTAATGACACGCCCCTGTTAAACAGGGGCTGAAAAATTGGGCCTTAGGCACTGGTGGCACAACACTGCAACTCCTCACAGATACTGTACTTGGAGCACAGCAATGAGCCCTGTTGCAAAGTATTGCTTCAAAAATTGTAATTACACGCCCCTGTTAAACAGGGGCTGAAAAATTGGGCGTTAGGCACTGGTGGCGGCACCCATAAACAAAAATGATCTTCCAAGCTATCATCATCAATCGTATCATTGAGGACTCGGAGGAGGAGGATAGCCAGTCAACATAACAGCACAGGCACTCAGCATCAGCATCAGTCTTGAAGGGATGTGACATTTTAAAATCAATTAGTCTGTTATATCAGCATCAGGTGTGTGGTAGCTGGTGCTGATCCAAGACTGGTTCATCTTGATGAAAGTCAGTCGATCAACCGAGTCGGTGGACAGGCGCACCCTGTGATCCGTGACAAATCCTCCAGCAGCACTGAATGTGCGTTCCGAAAGAACGCTGGATGCAGGACAGGCCAGTAGCTCAATTGCATACTGTGCAAGCTCTGGCCAGTGATCCATCCTCAAGACCCAGTAAGCCAGAGGATTTTCGGTGGGGAAGGTGTCCAAGTCTGACCTTGCCCCTAGATATTCCTGCACCATGTTTATCAGACGCTGGCGATGGTTGCTGGAACCGATCATACTTTGGGGCTGCGGACTAAAGAATTGTCTGAACGCATCGGTCAGACGGCCACCTTCCCCACCGCTCCTTCTTTGACTGGCCGAAGCCTCAGCAACTCGTTGTCCAGGACCAGGAGTTTGCAACCTCCCAGTCTCTGGGAACGCGTTGCACAGACCTTTCTGCAAGGCCTCCCGGAGTTGTCTCATCCTCTGCTCCCTCTGCGACGGTAACATAAGGTCCGCAACCTTACCCTTGTACCGTGGATCAAGGAGAGTGGCCAGCCAGTAATGGTCCCTCTCCTTGATCCGAAGAATACGAGGATCCTTCCGCAGACTTTGCAGGATCAGGGAGGCCATGCAGCGTAGGTTTGCTGAGGCATTCGCTCCGGAGTCCTCTGGGTCACTAAGGACGACATGATCCGCAGCCACCTCCTCCCAGCCACGTACAAGTCCACTGGTTTCTTGGGACTGTAAATCATCCCTAAAAGACTGCTGCTGATGATGCTGAGTGCCAGCCTCCACCTCCATGCTGACACAATCCTCCTCCTCCTCCTCCTCCTCCTCCTCCTCCTCCTCCTCTTCCTGTGCGATGGGTGGGACAGAAGGAACACTGTCTGGGTAAAGGGGGCCTTGAGAGGCAAGGAAGTCCTCCTCTTCCTGCCTCTGTTCTGCCTCAAGTGCCCTGTCCATTATTCCACGCAGCGTGTGCTCCAACAGGTGGACAAGAGGTACAGTGTCACTGATGCATGCACTGTCACTGCTCACCATCCTCGTGGCCTCCTCAAATGGTGCCAGGACAGTGCATGCATCCCTGATCATGCCCCACTGGCGTGGAGAAAAAAAACCAAGCTCCCCTGACCCTGTCCTGGTGCCGTAGTCGCACAGGTACTCATTGATGGCCCTCTGCTGCGTGTGCAGCCGCTGCAGCATGGCCAACGTTGAGTTCCACCTGGTGGGCATGTCACATATAAGGCGGTTCTTGGGCAGGTTCAACTCCTTTTGCAGCTCAGCCAGGCGAGCACTGGCATTATAAGATCTGCGGAAATGCACACAGACTTTCCTGGCCTGCCTCAGGACATCCTGTAAGCCCGGGTACCTGCCCAAGAAGCGCTGCACCACCAGGTTAAGGACGTGAGCCACACAGGGCACATGGGTCAGTTGTCCCTGTCGGAGGGCGGAGAGGAGGTTGGTGCCATTGTCGCAAACCACCATTCCTGGCTTAAGCTGGCGTGGCGTCAACCACCTCTCGGCCTGGCCCTGCAGAGCAGACAGGACCTCTGCCCCAGTGTGGCTTCTGTCCCCCAAACACACCAGCGCAAGCACGGCATGGCATCTTTTTGCCTGCGTACTTGCGTAGCCCCGTGAACGGCTACGGAGCACCGCTGGTTCATAGGACAAACCACAGGAAGAGGCCATGGAGGAAGAAGAAGAGGAGGGGGTGGAGGAGAGAGGTGTGTCACAACCAGTAGTAGCATTTTGGAGGCGTGGCGGTGGGACAACCTCCAACACTACTGCACCTTGTCCTGAATCCTTCCCAGCTGCCAAAAGAGTGACCCAATGGGCCGTGAAAGAAAGGTAACGTCCCTGTCCATGCCTGCTGGACCATGAGTCAGCGGTAATATGCACCTTACCGCTGACCGCCCTGTCCAGCGAGGCCAAGACATTGCCTTCCACATGCCGGTAGAGAGCCGGAATAGCCTTCCGTGAGAAAAAGTGGCGTTTGGGAACCTGCCACTGAGGAACCGCACATTGCACAAACTCACGGAAGGGGGCCGAGTCTACCAACTGAAAAGGCAGCAGTTGAAGCGCTAGCAATTTAGCCAAGCTAGCATTCAACCGCTGGGCATGTGGATGGCTGGGAGTGAACTTCTTTCGACGGTCCAGCAGCTGGGGCAGGGAAATTTGCCTGCTAGAATCGGACGTCGGTGTACTGCTAGCAGAGTGGGCGCAAGTACTTGGCTGTGACACACCTAATTCTACACCTTCATTCCTCTCAGTGCATGTTTCAGAGAGGACTGAAGTTATAGTGGGGTTGGAGATCCCAGCTGATGCGGTGCAAGGAGAGGTCCGCTTGGTTCTTTGGTGTGGGTCTTTGAGGTAGGCTTGCCAACGAGCTGCATGGCAGGTCAACATATGTCTGGTCAGGCATGTGGTACCCAAGCGGCTGATGTTTTGGCCACGCGATATACGCTTGAGACATATGTTGCAAACAGCAGCTGTGCGATCTGATGCACTAGCCTCAAAAAAGGCCCACACCAAAGAACTTTTTGAATGACGGGCAGAGGCAGCGCCCTGCACAGGCGGAGCTCTGCGGTGTGATTCCGTCGGTGTACTGCCCTTACGCTGGCCACCAAAGGGCATCCTGCCTCGTTGGAGATGTGCCTCCTCCTCATCCTCCTCCTCCTCCTCTCTCCTATTAGGCACCCACGTGGAGTCATTGACCTCATCATCCCCTCCCTCCTCATCACTGGAGCCAATCTGGCAGTATGCTGCAGCTGCTGGAACATGACTGCCAGATTGGTGTCCTTCTTGAGCATCCCCTCTGTCTGCTCTCACGCTACTGCCTTCCTCTAGCTGGGTTTCATCATCAGACCCTTCGAAACGCTGGGCATCCTCCTGGAGCATGTACCCAACACTGTGCTGAAACAGTTCGGGGGACTCCTCAGGAGGAGGACATGGTGGGTCTAGGGAAGGAGTGACTGATGATTTGTCTGACATTGATACCAGGGAAGACGACGCTTTGGCAGCTGCTTTTCCAGTACCCTGAGCCTGGGTGAGAGAGGATGAGGAGGAGGAGGAGGGCTTGGTCATCCACTCTACCAAGTCTTCGGCATGATGTGGCTCAACATGTCCAGCTGCCGAAAAGAAGGACAAGCGTGTCCCATGGCCATGTGCTGATGACAATGCACCGCGTCCACGACCAGCACTGTTGCCCCCAGACACAGAGCCTGCTTGCCCTCTTTTATTGCCTCCTGACTGTCTGCCTCTCCTTGTTTGCCTTCCAGACATTCTAATAGATGGCCTGCAGGGAGATGGGAAAAAAGCAATAAGGGCTACCTTCAGGTGTCCTTCTCTGTCCCTTGAAACAAGGACTTTCACAGTGAAAGAAACTGACACTGTCCCTACCTAGAGTTTTCTGTCCCTAGAATAAATGTTTTTTTTAATCACAATATAGCACAAGGACAATTCACTCAATGTCTCTCCAGGTCCCTGGAAACAAGGACTTGCAGAGTGAAAGAAACTGACACTGTCCCTACCTAGAGTTTTCTGTCCCTAGAATAAATGTTTTTTTTAAGCACAATATAGCACAAGGACAATTAACTCACTGTCCTTACAGGTCCCTGGAAACAAGGACTTGCAGAGTGAAAAAAAAAAAACACTCTCCCTACCTACAGTTTTCTGTCCCTAGAAAAAATGTTTTTTTTAAGCACAATATAGCACAAGGACAATTAACTCACTGTCCTTACAGGTCCCTGGAAACAAGGACTTGCAGAGTGAAAGAAAAAAAACACTCTCCCTACCTACAGTTTTCTGTCCCTAGAAAAAAATGTTTTTTTTAATCACAATATAGCACAAGGAAAATTAACTCACTGTCCTTACAGGTCCCTGGAAACAAGGACTTGCAGAGTGAAAGAAAAAAAACACTCTCCCTACCTACAGTTTTCTGTCCCTAGAAAAAATGTTTTTTTTAATCACAATATAGCACAAGGAAAATTAACTCACTGTCCTTACAGGTCCCTGGAAACAAGGACTTGCAGAGTGAAAGAAACTGACACTGTCCCTACCTAGAGTTTTCTGTCCCTAGAATAAATGTTTTTTTTTAATCACAATATAGCACAAGGACAATTAACTCACTGTCCTTACAGGTCCCTGGAAACAAGGACTTGCAGAGTGAAAGAAACTGACACTGTCCCTACCTAGAGTTTTCTGTCCCTAGAATAAATGTTTTTTTTAAGCACAATATAGCACAAGGACAATTAACTCACTGTCCTTACAGGTCCCTGGAAACAAGGACTTGCAGAGTGAAAGAAAAAAAACACTCTCCCTACCTACAGTTTTCTGTCCCTAGAAAAAATGTTTTTTTTAATCACAATATAGCACAAGGAAAATTAACTCACTGTCCTTACAGGTCCCTGGAAACAAGGACTTGCAGAGTGAAAGAAACTGACACTGTCCCTACCTAGAGTTTTCTGTCCCTAGAATAAATGTTTTTTTTAATCACAATATAGCACAAGGACAATTAACTCACTGTCCTTACAGGTCCCTGGAAACAAGGACTTGCAGAGTGAAAGAAACTGACACTGTCCCTACCTAGAGTTTTCTGTCCCTAGAATAAATGTTTTTTTTAATCACAATATAGCACAAGGACAATTAACTCACTGTCCTTACAGGTCCCTGGAAACAAGGACTTGCAGAGTGAAAGAAACTGACACTGTCCCTACCTAGAGTTTTCTGTCCCTAGAATAAATGTTTTTTTTAAGCACAATATAGCACAAGGACAATTAACTCACTGTCCTTACAGGTCCCTGGAAACAAGGACTTGCAGAGTGAAAGAAAAAAAACACTCTCCCTACCTACAGTTTTCTGTCCCTAGAAAAAATGTTTTTTTTAATCACAATATAGCACAAGGAAAATTAACTCACTGTCCTTACAGGTCCCTGGAAACAAGGACTTGCAGAGTGAAAGAAACTGACACTGTCCCTACCTAGAGTTTTCTGTCCCTAGAATAAATGTTTTTTTTAATCACAATATAGCACAAGGACAATTAACTCACTGTCCTTACAGGTCCCTGGAAACAAGGACTTGCAGAGTGAAAGAAACTGACACTGTCCCTACCTAGAGTTTTCTGTCCCTAGAATAAATGTTTTTTTTAAGCACAATATAGCACAAGGACAATTAACTCACTGTCCTTACAGGTCCCTGGAAACAAGGACTTGCAGAGTGAAAGAAACTGACACTGTCCCTACCTAGAGTTTTCTGTCCCTAGAATAAATGTTTTTTTTAAGCACACTATAGCAGAAGCACAAAACACACTGACACTCTCCCTACCTATCCTTCTCTTTCCCTAAACTAAAGGAATCCAGGTTAAGCAAGAAAGAAATAACAGTCACTGTCCCTGCCTATGCTACTCTATCCCTGCTCCGGAACACACTACACTAGGCCGCCGTGCTGGCGGCCTTTTATAGTGTGGGGCGTGTACTAAACACCCTCAGCAATAATTGGCCACAGGCATCCTGCCTGTGGCCAATCATTGCTCTCCTCGCTGCCGGCGCTGTGATTGGCCAAGCATGCGGGGTCACAGTGCATGCTTGGCCAATCACAGCGCCTGGATGACACTGCGATGGCGTAGTGCATTGTGGGCCGTTCGCGTCACTCGAATTTGGCGCGAACGGCCCAAATCGTTCGATCTTCGTCGAACGATCGAACAGCCAATGTTCGAGTCGAACGTATGTTCGACTCGAACACGAAGCTCATCCCTAATGGCCATATGAAAGAGATTAAATGCATCTTTTTTACACCAGTAACGGGACTTTCGGTTTTATAAATGTGGGTGTAGCATCTGGTCGTTTAAATCCACCCCCCATGGACTGATTATAATCATGGACACATTCAGGCTTTACAATGGGGCCGCGTCTTCTGTGAATCTCTGCCAAGGTGTCATTGTGGATGGTGGACATGACATAACAAGCAAAATAGGTAAGTTTGAAACTCTGATGCGTGAAAACCATGATTTCATTGGTATTGCTGAATCTTGGCTTAATTCTTCACATGACTAGGTTATTAATATTCCTGGATATGCTCTCTTTTGGAAAGACAGGGTAAAACAGAGGGGTGGTGGTGTCCATCTATGTGAGAAGTTATCTCAAAGCAAGTGTGAAAGAGGACCAAGTTGATGGAGTGTGATGATTCTGAAGCATTATGGGCGGAACTGTACATGGGTGTTCATCCTACAAATGTTATCATCTGAGTTTGTTATAGACATCCCAGTGTTAATGAGGGGGTGGTGACTGAGCTCCATGCACAGATGGAAAGGGCTGGAACAATGATAATAATGGCACTGCTGGGACAGTTAAAGGGAAAAAAAAATGTATAAACCTATTGCAAGACCATTTAATGGTCCAGTTTATTGAGGCCCCCGTCTAGGAATGATGCTTTGCTGGACCTGGTAATCTCAAACCATGCAGAGCTTATTACCAATATCCATATAAAGGAACATCTGGGTAGCAGTGACCATAACATGATATCATTTAATGTTAGCTGTAAGCAACAAACAAATACAGGAACGGTAAAAACACTTACTGTATTTATTGGCGTATAACACTCACTTTTTTACCCTGAAAATAGAGGGTAAACTGTGCCTGCGTGTTATACGCAGGGGGTTGTGGAAAGTTTTTTTCCTGAAACTTCCCTCTTAAAGTTAGGGTGCGTGTTGTACGCCTGTGCGTGTTATACGCCGATAAATACGGTAACTTAAAGAGAGCGAATTTTCCAAGGATGAGGGCTGCTCTCCAAGACTTAGAGGGAATATTGGCATCGATGAACACAGAACAGAAATGGGAATTCATCAAAAAGATTGTATGTGAACTCACTGCAAAGTATATTGCCATGGGCAATAAGTTTAAAAGGCTAAAAATAAAACCTATGTGGCTCACGGTCAAAGTTAAAAAAGCTATAAATAATAAGAAAAGAGCTTTTAAAAAATATAAAAATGAAGGAACACCATTATCATTTAAATGCTACAAAGAATATAACCGAATATGTAAAAAGGAAATCAAGGACGCAAAAATTCAAAACGAATGACAGATTGCAAAAGATAGTAGGACAAACCCCAAAAAATTCTTCAAATATATTAATAGTAAAAAGCATGTCTGAGCATGTAGGTCCTTTAGAAAATAATCAGGAGTGGGTGACTGGGGACAAAGAGAAGGCATATTTTTTTTGAAATACTTTCTCTGTGTATACAAAGGAGCATGGGGAAGCTCATGCCCATAATGGGGGTGGCAGTGACACAGCCACAAATGATCCACAATAGCTCAAAAGTGATATGGTTCAGAAATATTTAGACAGAATAAAGGTGGACAAAGCACCTGGACCAGATGGCATTCAACCACGGATCCTAAAAGAATTGAGCCCTGTCATTTCAAAGCCATTGTATCTCATTTTTAGGGACTCAATAATGACTGGAATAGTACCACTGGATTCACGTAGGGCCAATGTGGTGCAAATATTTAAGTCTTTACCAAGTAACTATAGACCTCTTAGTTTAACTTCTATAGTCGGGAAAATACTGGAGAGTTTAATAAAAGACCACATAGATGAGTTCTTGCTAGAAAAGGTAAAGTCTACAGGCTTGGAAAGATCAGTTTGTAAATGGATAGAAAACTGGCAAAAAAAAAAAAAACTAATTCAGAGAGTAGTGGTTAATGATTCTTACTCTGAATGGTCTAAGGTTATCAGTGGTGAACTCCAAGGTTCAGTGTTGGGACCCTTACTTTTTAATATCTTTATAAATGATATAGGGTCTGGTATTAAAAGTACCATTTCAGTGTTTGCAGATTGTCGACACCAAGCTATGGAGTGGAATAACGTCCTTACAGGATGTCTTCAACTTACAAGCTGACCTCAATGCTCTGTTTAATTGGGCAACTGTGTGGCAAATTAGGTTTAATGTTGATAAATGTAAGGTTATGCACTTGGGGGCTAAGAATATGAATGCATCATACATACTAGGGGGAGTACAACTGGGGGAATCCATAGTAGAGAAGGATCTGGGGGTCTTGGTGGATCATAAGCTTAATAATGGCATGCAATGCCAAGCTGCAGTTTCCAAAGCGAGGAAGTCCTTTCTTGTATTAGGAGAGGTACAGACTCCAGAGAGAGAGAGATATCGTTTTGCCCCTGTACAAATCATTAGTAAGACCTCATCTGGAATATGCAGTTCGATTTTGGGCACCAGTTCTCAAAAAGGATATGGGGGAACTGGAGAAGGGCAACCAAACTGATAAGAGGAATGGAGGAACTCAGCTATGAGGAAAGATTAGAGGAACTGAATTTATTCTTTTGAGATTAAGGGGGGATATGATCAACACGTATAAATACATAAGTGGTCCATATAGTGAACTTGGTGTGGAGTTAAATTTAATTACTTAATTCACTTTAACCACTTAAGGACCGCTCACTGTATATATACGTAATTTTTTTAAAGATGGATATCTCGGTAACGGCAGCAGCTGCTGCCACAACCGAGATATCCATCTCTTCAGTGAGCGGTCCTGTTTACGATAATGGTGGTCTCTGCAGTGGATTCGCCACGAGATCACCGTTATCGGTGACGGGAGAGGGCCCCCCCCTCCCACCGCTCTCCCGCACCCTCCGCCGCTTACCGGAGCCGTCGGTAGCGGCGGAGGCGATCGGGTCCTTCTCCCTCTGTGGTATGGATAAAAGTGAGGGGAAGATGGCCCCCACTCGTCTCCATACCATAGCAGGGCGGCGCTGATGTCAAAACGTCAGCTCCGCCCATACGTTTTAAAGGGACTTTTTTTTTTCATTTTTTCAAATATCATTATTTTTATTTTTTTTATTGCATTTTAGTGTAAAAATTAGATCTGAGGTCTTTTTGATCCCAGATCTCATATTTAAGAGGACCTGTCATGCTTTTTTCTATTACAAGGGATGTTTACATTCCCATTTTTTTTTTAAAACAGTGTAAAAATAAATAGAATCAAGTAAAATAAATAAGAAAACAAATTATTTTTTTTTTAAAGTGACCCGTCCCGCAGAAGCGAAGGCATACGCGAGTAGCGCCCGCATATGAAAACGCTGTTTAAACCACACATGAGGTATCCCCGCAATCGTTAGAGCGAGAGCAATAATTCTACCTCCTCTGTAACTCAAAAGATGCAACCTGTAGAATTTTTTAAACGTCGCCTATGGAGATTTTTAAGGGTAAAAGTTTGACGCCATTCCACGAGCGGGCGCAATTTTGAAGTGTGACATGTTGGGTATCAATTTACTCGGCGTAACATTATCTTTCACAATATAAAAAAAAAATGGGCTAACTTTACTGTTGTCTTATTTTTTAATTCAAAGACCGCTGCGCAAATACGATGTGACAAAAAGTATTGCAATGACCGCTAATCTATTCTCTAGGATGTTAGAAAAAAAAAAAAACACAATATATAATGTTTGGGGGTTCTAAGTAATTTTCTAGCAAAAAAAACTGTTTTAAACTTGTAAACACCAAATCTGAAAAACAGGCAAGGTCCTTAACCACTTGACAACTGGGCACATAACCCCCTTCCTGCCCAGGCGAAATTTCAGGTTTCAGCGCCGTCACGCTTTGAATGACAATTGCGCAGTCGTGCGACGTGGCTCCCAAACAAAATTGACGTCCTTTTTTTCCCACAAATAGAGCTTTCTTTTGGTGGTCTTTGATCATTTCTGCGGTTTTTATTTTTTGCGCTATAAACAAAAATAGAGCGACAATTTTGAAAAAAACACAATATTTTTTAATTTTTGCTATAATTAATATCCCATTTTTTTTTTAAAAAAGCTATTTTTTTCCTCAGTTTAGGCCGATACGTATTCTACATATTTTAGGTAAAAAAAAAAAATCGCAAAAAGCGTATAGTGATTGGTTTGCGCAAAAGTTATAGCGCCTACAAAATAGGGAATAGAATTATGATTTTTTTTTTATTATTAATTTTTTTTTTTACTAGTAATGGCGTCGATCTGCGATTTTTTTTTTTTTGTGACTGTGACATTATGGCGGACACATCGGACACTTTTGACACATTTTTGGGACCATTCACATTTATACAGCGAACAGTGCTAAAAATATGCACTGATTACTGTATAAATGTGACTGGCAGGGAAGGGGTTAACCACTAGGGGGCGATCAAGGGGTTAATATGTTCCCTGCTAGATGTTCTTACTGTGGGGGGGAGGGGACTGACTGGGGGAGGTGACTGATGGTTGTCCCTATGTACAAGGGACACACCATCTGTCTCCTCTCCCTGACAGGACGTGGATCTCTGTGTTTACACACAGAGATCCACGTCCCTGGCTCTGTGACAGCCGATCGCTCGTACCTGGCGGACATCGCGGCCGCCAGGAACGCGCATCGGCACTCGCCTGACACGGCGGGCACAGTTTTTCCCCGACGCGCGCCCGCGGTGGCGCGCATCGCGGAAGTAAATAAGAGGACGTCCATAGACGTCCTATCAGCAATTGACGACCGCTTTGCGGACGTCTTTTGCTTATAGCCCGGGCGCGAAGTGGTTAAGGTCATCACAGAGGGCAAGGGGGCACTCTTTATGTCTAGAGGAAAAAAGATTTAATCTCCAAATAAGGAAAGGTTTCTTCACAGTAAGAGCTGTGAAAATGTGGAATAGACTCCCTCCAGAGGTGGTTCTGGGCAGCTCAGTAGATTGCTTTAAAAAAAAAGGCCTGGATTGTTTCCTTAATGTACATAATATAACTGGGTACTAACATTTATAGGTGAAGTTGATCCAGGGAAAATCAGATTGCCTTTTGGGGGATCAGAAAGGAATTTTTTCCTTTGCTGTAGCAAATTGGTTCATGCTTTGCTGGGGTTTTTGGCCTTCCTCAGGATCAACTGTGGGTGAAGGATTGTGTATATGGGATTGTATTTTTTTTATTGGTTGAACTAGATGGACTTGTGTCTTTTTTCAACCTGACTAACTATGTAACTATATAGTGCAGCACAACAAATGTGTGTGTGTGTATATGTATATATGTATGTATGTATATATATATATGTATGTATGTATATATGTATGTATGTATGTATGTATATATATGTATATATATGTATGTATGTATGTATATATGTATGTATATATGTATGTATGTATGTATGTATGTATATATATATATATATATATATATATGTATGTATATATGTATGTATGTATGTATATATATATATATATATATATATATATGTATGTTGTGAGGGGGTTAGCTCGGCAGCGGGTGTGTGTGACCCCCGGGATGGGCTCCCCACACAAAACAGGCCCAGCAAACGGAGGTTGTGGTTTTCAAAATCAAAAAGGTGCGGTTTATTTTCTATTTACAGTGACAAAACACAGCAAAGCAAAAGAAACATAAACAAAATAAATCCTGGTCAACTTGACCTCTGACTAAACATACAGGTTTCCTAACTAACAACTGGGATCAGCCTAGTGCTGTCCTAGTCCCTAAGTCCCTGGTTTTAAATGTCCAAGCAAATAGCCACACAGGCTTTGTCTCACCGCACAGGGGTTCACTCTCCCTAGACAGTCCACACAGGTCTGGTTCCAGGCATGAGCTAACATCTAATGAAGCTGGGAGTTCTTATAGAGGCCTAAATGAGCTGACAAGCTTCAGCTGGTCTCATCAACTCCCTGTCTGCACGACGCCCCACACTTTCCCTAGAGGTATGAGTCATCCATGAGCCCACTAGCCTTATACAACTCTCCACCTAGTTGTATAAGTCGGCGTAAAGCCTGAATCTGGGCGAAATATATCTACCCCCCTGGATGCAACCAGGTGACTTTACCTTCCTGCTGTCACATACCCCCCCTCTTGTTTTAACCTCGGGGTTGGAACACCAGCAATCAGGCATTCATGTACTCGAGACAAAGCATCCACATTCCCCATTTGAACGCCAGGGCGATGCTTTACTGTGAAGTTGAATTCCTGGAGGGCCAGGAACCACCTATTCACTCTTCTATTTGTTTCCTTGTTTTGAGCCATCCACTTTAACGGAGCGTGATCCGTAACCATGTCAAAGTGCCTACCTAGCAGGTAGTACCGAAGGGAATCTAGAGCCCACTTCACCGCTAAACACTCCTTTTCAACGGTGGCGTAATTTACCTCATGGGACTTCAACTTCCTGCTGAGGTAAATGACTGGGTGCTCTTCCCCGTTCCAGACCTGGGACAATACTGCTCCTAACCCCACATCTGACGCATCACTTTGTACGACAAAGTCTTTAGAGAAGTCGGGTGAGTACAACACTGGCTGGCTACATAAGGCTTGTTTCAAGAATTGGAATGCTGCCTCAGCCTCGGGGGTCCATTTAATCATGACCGACCCTTTCCCCTTCGTCAGGTTGGTTAGGGGCACAGCCTTAGAAGCAAAGTGGGGAATGAATCGCCGATAATACCCAGCGATTCCCAGAAAGGCTCGTACCTGCTTCTTGCTGTTGGGACGTGGCCAACTCTGGATGGCCTCGACTTTGTTGAGTTGGGGTTTTATTACTCCCCTCCCAATGGTGTACCCAAGATATTTGGCCTCCTCCTGCCCAATGGTACACTTCTTGGGGTTAGCCGTAAACCCCGCTTCCCGAACAGAGTCCAGGACTGCTTGCACTTTTGGCAGATGTGAGGCCCAATCTGTGCTATGGACAATTACGTCATCCAGGTAAGCCGCAGCATACTTCCGATGGGGCCTCAGCATCTGGTCCATTTTCCGCTGGAATGTGGCCGGCGCATTCTGTAACCCGAACGGCATTCTTTTATATTGGAATGCCCCGTCTGGGGTTACAAATGCGGTTTTCTCTTTGGCCGACTTGGCCAGGGGGATTTGCCAATACCCTTTTGTGAGGTCAAGAGTCGTCATGTATCGGGCTGTTCCCAGCCGGTCGATCAACTCATCTATACGTGGCATGAGGTAGGTGTCAAATTTTGTAACTTTGTTCAACTGACGAAAATCGTTACAAAATCGCCAGCTCCCATCCGGTTTAGGCACCAACACGATGGGACTAGACCAATCACTTTGGGACTCCTCTATCACCCCTAAGTTCAGCATTTTCTGTACTTCCTCCCGTATTGCCTCCCGTCGGGCCTCTGGGATCCGATAGGGTTTTAACTTCACCCTTTCACCGGGCGGGGTAATGATGTCATGCTCTACCCCAGATGTTTGTCCCGGCAGCTCAGAGAATACCTCCTTGTTGCGAAGCACAAACTCCTTAACCTCCTGTTGTTGGGGTTGTGACAAGGTGGCTGCTATTCCAACCTCAGGAATCATGCAACCAGTTTGAGCTGGTGACCAAGTGTCTGCGACTAGGGACTCTCTATCCCTCCAGGCTTTCAACAGATTAACGTGATAGATCTGTTCGGGCTTTCGCCTTCCTGGTTGTCTGACCTTGTAATTCACTTCGCTCACTTTTTCCATTATCTCGTAGGGGCCTTGCCATTTGGCAAGGAATTTACTTTCAACCGTAGGGACAAGTACCAGTATCCTATCCCCCGGGGAAAAGGTACGGGTCTTGGCTCCACGGTTGTACACTCTCTGCTGTGCTAACTGCGCTTGGGCCAAATGTTCCTTCACGGTGGGCATTACCTGTGCAATTCGGTCTTGCATCAGGGCGACATGCTCAATCACACTCCTGTGGGGAGAACTCTCACTTTCCCAAGTTTCCTTGGCAATATCCAACAGCCCTCTTGGGTGTCTCCCATACAGTAACTCAAAGGGGGAGAATCCCGTAGAGGATTGGGGCACCTCCCTAATAGCAAACATCAGATAAGGAAGTAGACAGTCCCAATCCTTTCCATCTCTATCCACCACTTTCTTCAACATTTGTTTTAGGGTTTTGTTGAATCTTTCAACCAGCCCATCGGTTTGGGGGTGATACACAGATGTACGTAATTGCGTCACTTTGAATAATTTACACAGCTCCTTCATAACCCGGGACATAAAGGGTGTACCTTGGTCCGTAAGCAGTTCTTTACAAATACCCACCCGGCTAAACACAAGAGATAGCTCTTTGGCTATGGTTTTGGCCGAGGTATTTCGGAGAGGGATCGCTTCTGGATAACGGGTGGCATAGTCCATTATAACTAATATGTACTGGTGCCCCCTAGCGGACTTGATTATAGGACCTACCAAATCCATGGCGATCCTCT